>CM050508.1:2062500-2297500 GCA_027563665.1 Antrozous pallidus | reverse complement strand
AACCCACATCCGAGTGGAAAAGCCCACAAGAGCCACGTCCTCAGTACTCACCTCAGGTCCCGGCTCCCCGACAGGGCCGTTGGAGCCTGGGGGGCCCACGGGCCCAGGGGGCCCTTTGTCTCCGGTGGCCCCTGTCGCTCCCACTTTTCCTGGTGTGCCCTGGAACAGGGAATAGATGCGTCACCCTCTTCCAAAGAAATGTGGGAATGCCAGGTCCCATAAAGGCTGCATGCATTCAGCCCGGACCATGTGGCTCAGTGGTTGAGTGTCGACCTAGGAACCAGGAGGTCATGGTTCGATTCCCGGTCAAGGGCACAGGCCTGGGGTGTGGGCTCCATCCCCAGTGTGGGGCGTGCAGGAGGCAGCCGATCAGTGATGCTCATCATTGATGTTTCTATTTCTCTCTCCCTCTCCCTGCCTCTCTGAAATCAAAACAAAACAAACAAACAAGAAAGCCCTGGCCGGTTGGGCTGAGTGAACAGAGGTCGACCAGTGGACTGAAGGGTCCCGGGTTCAATTCCAGTCAAGGGCACAGGCCCGAATTGCGGGCTCGATCCCCGGTGGGAGACATGCGGGAGACAACCGACCGATGATTCTCTCTCATCATTGATGTTCCCATCTCTCTCTCCCTCTCCCTTCCTCTCTCTGAAATCAATACAAATATATATATTTTTTAAAGATATTTACTTCTACACTGTCTGCTCACTTTATTTCTACACCCTGTCTTCCTGCTGGGCGAGTTTAGGCCCAAGTGTTTGGCTCACATCTGGTAAAAGCATCCCTTATCTCCTTGTTTGCTGGTCTCAGATTACCACCCATGTGTCTGCCAGTTCCTTTCTAGGTCAACACCCCGCCCCCCCCAAAAAAAACAGCATCTATTTTTTTTTTCTCATGTGTATAAACTCTGAGGGGCAAATTTCCGTGTCTCCAAAGGTAATAATGAGCCGGGTTTTCATCCACACGCCAGAGAATATGAGATTCTTGGACCCCCTCCTTCCTACCCCCACCCCCTACCCCCAGGAAATGGGGATCACTTTCAGAGGATTTCTTTGGAGTTCTCCTCACTGTCACCCCAGTATCACGTTAGCTCAACTCCTTCCTCGCCTTGATGGCTCCTGAGAGCTGCTCTGTGGGCTGTGCCTGGGGGCGTCTCTGTCCACCTGTTTGTTTAAGGAGAGGCCCCCTACTCACCAGGAGACCTCCCCCCCCCTTCTCCAGCTCCTCATTTAGTTTTAATATTTGAAGAAAGATTTAGAGTCACCCCAAATCCACATCCATATCTGTTCCTTCACTCGCCCCGAGGTCAGATAAATACACTTTTCAACGACTTGGTACGATCCTTGAAGAAGGAATTTCACGTGTAAAGCCGAAAGCTACTGAAGGCACTCGGAATTGGTATCGAGAATGACTTCAAATCCATTCAGCACAAACACAGGCGGATGGCATTGCCCAGAAGGGGGGGAAAACAGCGCCTCCCGGCTGCTCACCGCGGGGCCCGGCAGGCCGGGCATGCCTCGCTCCCCGCGCTGGCCCGGCATGCCCACGATGCCTCTCTGCCCGGTGGTGCCGGCGGGGCCTGGCGGGCCGTCCGGACCCTGTTGGGGATAAACCAGAGTGAGAAGTGGTCCAGGGTAAACACTGTACACGAGAACCTTACAGTAGATGACACAGTACAGGGGTCCCTGGTACGAGAAAAAGTCCCCTGATCCATCAGACCCTCTACGTAAGCAATCCACGTGCAGTCCCCGCAGGCCTCCTGACCCGATTTACCAGGTGAAAATAGCTTATCGGAGGAAAGAGAGCTCGAAGATGAATATTGGTGGAATAGAAGGGGTAACTATTCAGGCAAATATCGTTCCTCGTTGATCTGAACATATCAATGTTTAAAGGCATTTGGAGATTCAGTGAAGGAATGCACTTCATAAAAAAAAAAAACTTAATTCATGCAATGCAGACAGACCAGGAAGCGTTTTCTCATTTGGATTCTGAACGCCACGCCCATGAGTGCTGCATTTCTCTATCGGCGCGTGCATTTTATTCTAAAGCAGAGAACCTCACATGCAGAACTTTACGGGCATAAAGACGGTGCCCAACTAGACAAACAGCTTCTCTGGACAGCGATCAGGACGACTCTGGTAGCAAGGATCTAGTCACAGGTGGTCTAGAGCAAAGATGCCAACTCACAGGCTGCCCGTCTTCTCCGGGGTCCCCTTTGTCTCCTGGGCCCCCGGGGGGCCCAGCCGGTCCACGATCTCCCACTCGCCCGTGAGAGCCGGGGTCCCCGCGAAGTCCCGGAGGCCCCTCCTTCCCGGGCTCCCCGAGGGGCCCGGCCGGCCCTGGAGCTCCCTGGTGGGACAGAGAGAAGGCAGGAGGGCAGGCGGGGTGGGGTCAGGCAGCCCTGGGCAGCAGTCTGTGCCTCCTGCAGGGGCACTCCCCGGCCTCACGCCCCCCCCCGCCCCGTTTTCCTGTTGGATGCTCAGATATTCATTCCTCAGAAGATCAATATCATTTGCAGACAATCCCCTCTGAGCCATTGTTCAAAGCTGAGATTAACTTGAATTTCAAACGGCTTACAGCTCTGACCCAACAATAAATATATAACATCTTATTCTGTCTGGTTTCCTCTTATGAAGGAAGAATAACATTTCACAGACCAAGTCCCAGGAATGCTTTCCCATCGAAGGGAAGGGTGAGCACAAGGACTGTCGGTAGTTAGTGACCCCGGAGGCCAGTAGTCAAAGATTGGGGCGAAAAGGACTTGCAGATAAGCTCCCTCAAGAATCAGTGGATCAGAGATGAATTTGCTTTGATAACACACTGGTAGGAATTATCAGATAAGGGTTGTGACTATGGGAAACAAGTCGTTCTGGATTACATCAAAGCATAAGCGATGAGAATTAAGTCTATGTGCATCTCCGTAACAGGTACAGATACACAGGTCAGGGAGCATTTGCATGTGTGGGTGAGTGATTAGTCCACCTTCAGTAGTGAGACTGACTTACAACTGGGCCCGGGGGTCCGACTCTGCCGGCAGAACCAGGAAATCCTGTCGCGCCCTGGAAATACAGCAAAGGAGCACCCCTCAAGTAGCCGTGGCTGACACGTGCTTTCCGGTGTCTGTTTCCACAGGGACACTTGACCTTCGGGGTCCCCTCACGCCGCGCCCCACATCTAGCTTTTCCCGAGTCCTTTGTTTTGGGAGTGAAGCTGGGTTAGCGGAGGAAGATGCGACTTGCCCTCTCCGATCTCCTGCTCTGTGGGCTGTGCCTGGGGGCGTCCATCCCGGACACACACAGGTATGCTCGAGGCCAGGGCTGGAACCACGGCGTGTCTCACACGCCGGAGAGGACGGCGCTCCACACGATTCCACGCCGTCCGCAGCGCGGATGCTGCTGATACGGCGAAGGGGGCAGCGAGTCTCCGAGGCCGAGGGACTGATTTTGACAGACACCCCTCTCCCTGCGGCGCCTCCCGCTCCAGACTGTCAGTTACACACGCAGGAGCCTGATGCTGCCTGCGGCCCCACCAGATCAGGTGCTGGAGACCTCTGGTTTTTATTTAAGGGGCCGCACTTGTTCGGTGCCTTTACAGAGAGGAGAGTAGGGGCTGATGGAATTTGGGAAAACCCAGATAGAATTCTCATCCTGCAAGATTTCGCTAATCTAGCTGTGTCAACGCTAAAATATCCAGGAGGCCCTGATGCCTCAGCCGACTGGGTCAGCCCAGAGCTTCCCCCCCAAAACCACTTACCGGTCAGCCCAGAGCTTCCCTCCAAACCCACTTACCGGTCAGCCCAGAGCTTCCCCCCCAAAACCACTTACCACTCAGCCCAGAGCTTCCCCCCAAACCCACTTACCGGTCAGCCCAGAGCTTCCCCCTCAAAACCACTTACCACTCAGCCCAGAGCTTCCCCCCAAACCCACTTACCAGTCAGCCCAGAGCTTCCCCCCAAAAACCACTTACCGGTCAGCCCAGAGCTTCCCCCCAAACCCACTTACCGGTCAGCCCAGAGCTTCCCCCCCAAACCCACTTACCGGTCAGCCCAGAGCTTCCCCCCAAACCCACTTACCAGTCAGCCCAGAGCTTCCCCCCCAAAACCACTTACCGGTCAGCCCAGAGCTTCCCCCCAAAACCACTTACCACTCAGCCCAGAGCTTCCCCCCCAAACCCACTTACCGGTCAGCCCAGAGCTTCTCCCCCAAACCCACTTACCGGTCAGCCCAGAGCTTCCCCCCCAAACCCACTTACCGGTCAGCCCAGAGCTTCCCCCCCAAAACCACTTACCGGTGGGCCTTGCGTTCCTCGCCCGCCCTTGAGTCCGGGGACACCGTTCGGGCCCTGGATGGGGAGAACAGAGAGACCAGGGCGTGAGGCAAACTGGCTGTGCATCAGGCGAGAGCTGGGAGCACTGAGCCTCTCCGTGGGTCTTCACCGCACTTACGTGGGGGCCTGGGGATCCGGCCAGTCCCTGTGGCCCCGGAGAGCCGGCGTCTCCCTTCTGTCCTGGCTCTCCGGGCTCCCCCTTCACGCCTGGCTGCCCATCGGGGCCCTGTGTCAACGGCACAAGTGAGCAGTGATTAGACCACTTCCAGACAAGGTACCCGGCGGCGATCCTCGCTGGCGGGATTAACACAGAGTGCCAGCCGTGCTGGGAGGGGGTGCTTTGTAATCGGGATGACAGCGGAGAAGAGAGAATGGCCTGTGGGCTCCTGAAGGCCAGCCTGAGAGAAATGCGTGATCCGCCGGGTTTTACTATAACAAACAAGCACAGAATCTGGGGTCGTGTCAACGCATCCATTTTTGTGCTGGTCCGTGAACTATTTTGAAAATGAGAATGCCTAGCAAACTGCAAAGTTCCCAGAATCTTTTATCTTAAAACATATGGCCGTGCTCTCACAGGGGCGTGTTCATGGAACATAACAGACAATGAAAATTGTACCTGGGGGCCGGCAAATCCAACAGCACCAATGGGGCCATTTTCACCTCGGGAACCCTGGAAGGCAAGGTAAGAGCTTTCACGCCTTCTTGCGCACAGGAACGCTGCAGCATTGTTGGCGTGTCCAGCCCACGGAGGCAGCCCACACGCCCTGGGACAGAGGTCTGGGCAAAGATGTGGTGCAGGCACACGCCGGAGCACCACTCAGCCACAGCGGCATTGGCAACAACACGGATGGTCCTGGAAATGCTGTGCCAAGCCCGTCAGAAAAGCTAAGACCCCATGATGTCACTCACACGTGAGAATCAAACTGAAACTCGGGGGCCGGGGCAGCAGGGCAAGTGGTCGCCAGAGAGAGGGGGGTGAAGGGGTGGGGCTTGAAGGGGCCATTATCAGGTGATGGAAGATGGTCTGACTCGGGGGGAGGGGGGGACACAGTGCAATAGGCAGATCTCGTATCATAGAAACGGACACTTGAAAAAAACCTATAGGAGCCTATTAGCAACGTCACTCCGATACATTTAATTAAAGTTTCTTAAAAATACAGTTATATAAATTTGGAGTGTCTTGAAGTAATATATAGAAAAACCAGACATACTGCTTGAGGAAGACTCTTAAATGTGAGATGTGTGTGCACATCACACACACATACACATACACACATACACACACACACACACACACACACACACACACACACACACAGTATAGAACAAAATTCCCAGGTCTGAAGTTTCAAAGAAGCCTCTTAATTACTTAGTTAGTGAGCTGCTTACCTACCCTCACTTGAATGTATCACCTTAGTAGAGTGACAATTTTTTAAGTTAATGAGGAAGGTAAAAGCTGAAAGCCAGAAGGTCGTAAATGGCCTAACGTATCAGGCCCGGCTTTCCATAGCCATCAAGACAAAGTGAGGCGCTGTCTCCCTGCTCAGCGCGATGCTGAGACCAAACACACGGTCACTCACCGGATTGCCCCGGGAGCCAGGTGGGCCGACTAAACCTCGGGGGCCAGGTTCACCCTGCGGAGCAGATGGTAGATGGTTATCGTCAGACACAGTAGCAGACACAGTAGCACTGTGGGAAGTGGAGGGCAGGTAATGGGGAGGGCAGGTAATAGGGAGGGCAGGTAACAGGGAGGGCAGGTAACGGGAAGGGCAGGTAACGGGGAGGGTAGATAACGGGGAGGGCAGGTAACGGGGAGGGAGGTAACGGGGAGGGCAGGTAACGGGGAGGGCAGGTAATGGGAGGCAGGTAACGGGGAGGGCAGGTAATGGGAGGGAGGTAACGGGGAGGGCAGGTAACGGGAGGGCAGGTAATGGGGAGGGCAGGTAATGGGGAGGGCAGGTAACGGGAGGGCAGGTAACGGGAGGGCAGGTAGTGGGGAGGGCAGGTAACGGGGAGGGCAGGTAACGGGAGGGCAGGTAACGGGAGGGCAGGTAACGGGAGGGCAGGTAACGGGAGGGCAGGTAGTGGGGAGGGCAGGTAACGGGGAGGGCAGGTAACGGGAGGGCAGGTAACGGGAGGGCAGGTAACGATAACGGGGAGAAGGTGGATGTGAATAGCCACTGGCCATGCCTTATGAAAGGGCAAACACTGGGAGAAAGAGCCGCATCCAGACCTCATGGTGCTGGCTCCATAGGAGGACCTGTTACCTTTTCTCCAGTGGGACCGGCGGGACCCGGGGGGCCCAGGGGGCCTGGCAGACCCTGTGGGTGGACAGAGGGACAGACACTGAGGGAGAGCACGCAGTCTCCAGCTTTCACGCACACAGAGGGACTGTGCTGGTGTGACGTAGCCGCGTTTGGAAATCACGGCCTACATACACAACATCATCTCCATGTTCTCCGCACTTTCCTCTCCGGTCGAGAACCCTCTCCACTGAGTGTTCTCCACACACTGTTTCCATCTCTCCCCTCTAATTCAGCTGGCCCAGCTGTGACTGCCTCCAAACAGCAGGCTGGCTCCGGGCCGGTCTCTCCCAGCGCCTCCCTGTTTCTCGGCCTATGGATGCGGCCAACTCCTATTTCAAATTTGAGTCTAGGCTGAAGAGATGGGTCTTCTTTTGTACAAAATGCTCTGTTCTTACATTCTAACACACCAGCAAAATGTCACTCTTTTATTTAAAAAACGTGAAGTGTGCTAGTGCCTTTGGCTTTCCACCTCCCCCTGGATGAAAGGAACGGCACAGCCCGGCTACCCTGAGAAGATGGGGTTCTCTTGCTCAGAGCCAGGGGAGCTGCCATAGATACAAATGGGGTCCCCTTGACACGGTGGCCACAGACTCCCCCTCTTCCGCTTGGTTGCAGCTTTTCCTAAACCACATTTCCCCTCTGATACACGTGTACTGCCTCTTCCTGCACAGCCAGATACATGCTTGCAATTAATTTAATTTCTGTATGTGCTGCTGAGGAAGCTTAAGGAACAAAAATAACTTCTCGGCTTTATACGATTAACAAAAAACTCTACTAAATTCTCTGGGTCTAGAGTGGAACAGCATTCTTCCAATGACATGCTTCCTTAAAGGAGCTGAAGAAACAAGGAAATAAATGTACACACTTGCTCAGAGAAGGAAGACGTATGCTTCATCTCCTCCTGTGCTAATGCTGAGTCATCGCCCTGTGGTCTTCTCACCCCTGACCTCCCACAGACCGAGAAACATTCACCTCAACGTGGCTCTACAAAGCTCTCCCTGCCTCGCCTGGCAGGCGGTCTAGACCGGCTCACTGGATCAGCTCCTCGCCGGATTCAACTAGACGAAACACGCCTGTGACGTAGAAAGATGAGAGAGGCCCACCGCTCACAGCAGTGACCTCCCCCATCTCTCAGTAGTGACTTTCCTTTCTGGCTGCCCTACCTCAAGGGGAGCAAAACGGGCGACCACGGCTGATCAGCACCCAACCTCGGCTTCCCTCATTCTCCAAACCCGACCACCGTGGAAGCTCCACGAACTTTATTTTGGAAAGTCCAGGCAAAGTCACAGGATGATGATAATGCTGACTCCAGGGCTGGAGGTGTGTGTGTGTGGGCGGGGGGAGGGAGCGGGGAGGCGACAAGAATGATTTCACTTACTCTTGCTCCGTCGTTCCCAGCTGTGCCTTCAGAGCCTTTCTCTCCTATGCCACCCTGGGGAAACACAGAACAGCCTTACATTCGTCCGGCTGTCTCTCTCCCACGCTTTGCATGGAGGTCTCGTGAGCAGAGCGTTATCTTTCATGCTTGGAGCTGTATCTCCTTGAGTTTAGAACAGCGGTCGGCAAGCTCCTTAGTCAACAGAGCCGCAGCTTGCCGACCGCTGGCTTAGAACAACACCTGGCACTGTCGATTCTCTCGGTAAATAGATATTAAAAGATGAACGAGTGGATGCCCTGTGACTCAGGACGGTGGACGTGAAAGTCTGCCCAGGAAACCAGTCTCCATAGGAAATCTAAATGAATGAGCTGAGAAAGAAGAAAGAAGACTCACCCTGTCGCCCTTGGGGCCGGGCGTCCCTGCGATCCCTCGCTCCCCGGGCATGCCCTGGAGGCCTGGTGGGCCCGTGTCTCCTGGGGTGCCAGTTGGTCCTGGACTGCCCTGACAGAAACCAACAGGAAGGAAGATCACCTCAATATCCAAAGCGAACCACGTGGGATTGCCATGCTGGCAGTCAAAACAGTAGGTCCCTCAGAGATTTCACATGGTATATAACCAAGTGCTTGTAGGTTTCATTTGGAAAAATTGCCTCTGAGTTCATTAAAAAAAACAACAACAGTGAGACCGGCCATGTTGATCGTTGATGTTTTCAACTTTTCTCTTTGGGGAAATTGAGCACTGATGCAAATAAAAATGATAGTGCTCCCTTTGTTTTGTTCTTGTTTTGGTAACGTAAGATTCTAATAAAGAAAGTAGATACGACATTTAGAGAGTATTTCATTCTCTCTGTAATAAACCCACGATCGTAAGCTGGTTTTGAGGCTCATTCGGTGATTAAACGGAAGCAAACCTTATGCAATCCCTTTGGATCCCAAAGGTTTGCACAATCATGAAAAATTCTACTTCAGCTGTTTACACTGAACTTGGTGCCCTTGTCTTCTATCGATGTTAAAATGGCGCCGAAAAGAAATGGCACTGATTTTTGCCCTCCGCTGTGCTGTATTTTAGATTTTGCAAAAACAACATTCTTCCGTATATTCTATTAGCAGAATCGTGGAACACGAGACAAGAAAAGTGGAGCATACACCCCAGCACAACCCTGAGACTCCTTTCCAGCTGGGCACAGTGCCAAGGGCAAGCCTGGAGGGGCTCGTTAAGTATCTGTTGAAGAAGAAAACTAAATAATCAACTATCCTGAAAAACACGAGGAACACATGCCAGGTCCGTACTCACTTTTGGGCCGTCGGGACCATGGCCGCCGGCCATCCCCTTCTCGCCAGGCAGCCCCGTTATTCCGGGCTCTCCTCGCTCCCCCGGGTTTCCACGCTCTCCCTGCACAACAGTGGGATTCAGACAACCTCAGTTGATCTACAGGTGGGTTAGGAACATTCCCGAAAACGTGAGAAAGGCTCCTCCTGGAGAAAAGTTTAGAAAGGAACAACGATCGAGGCCCTGTTTCCCAAATTTAGCGACAAGAAAGAAATGTGAAGGCAGGAGAGAGTAGATTCACAGCCCAGCATAGTGCTCATGGGATTGGTTTGCAACACGCAGAAGAACGTTAATGCTACAGCAAAGCCCCGTTTAAAATACTAGTAAAAGGTGCTTTTTAAACGGAAGCCCCGGGCAGCAGTCAGTGTCAAGGAGAGAATACTCACTCGAGGTCCCAGCGGGCCCACGGCCCCCGGGTCTCCAGGAACTCCCTATAAAAGACAGGTTAAAACGTTGTAAGAAAATCTTAGAGCTAAATTTTGATTATTTATTAGAAATCTTTCCAGATCGTACACCTAATTTTTTAACGCACTATTAGAAGTCTGCCCAAGCCCAAAATATTGAAGAGAGATGTGTCCGCTCTTATAAATAGAGTGGGTATCACATCACGTGGTTGGAAATATTTTTCCAGGAAAAAAAAATGTATATTGTAACTGAATAGTTGATGTTGGGCAATGAGAACATACAAAATGATATCTTCTAAAGCGCATTCATTTTTTTAGAGCTAAAATAATATGTATACTAAACGCCCTTTATTTCCTAATGCAATGTGAAGAAGTTTTAAGAGAGGGAAGTGAAATTAAAAGCAGCAGAGTACCGGTCTTTTGAAGAAAGCCAATTCCACTCAACTCACTAAATACTTCTTGAGCATATAATGTGAGGAACACACTCTACTAGGCATTGTGGGTTCAGACTAGGGCCGTTGTGCCTCCATTAAAGTTTGTTTTTAACTAAAGAAAAGTTTTTCAATTACATCTTCTTCCTTTGATAAAGATAATCACTGTAGGTAGAAAGCAGGCCCCTGGTCTTAGCCCTTGAAATGATTGTCTTCATTGAGGCGTGATCTTCCTGAGACCCACGGGACACAGCTGTGCCCCTCCTTAAGCACCTTCATCAGCTGCCCGTTACTCTAAGAGGAAGAACCCACCGGAGTCAAATGAAGACCCCCCATGATCTGGCCCCAGTTCGTGCCTCCAGCCTCCCTCCACGCAGAGTTGCACTCGGCACTCCTGACTTACAGAACTGTGCCCACAGCCTTAAGTCGACCTGCGAAACGCTGTCCTTCCTGTTCCCTGTCCTAGCCCGCTTCCGCACCTTTCCTCCTCCGCTGACCATCCTTGGTCCTTCAGATCTCATCAAAGCTCTGACTTTGTCCAGGAGTCTTTTCCTGAACCTCCCGTCGGGATCACCAGCATCTTCCGTGTCTCCATAAACACGGCGCTCCCCCCACCGTGGCAGTGAGAACCGGGGTAACGGTCTCCCTATCCTTCTGTCCCCTACTGTCCTAGGGCGGCAGGGCAAGGCCCATGACCTTCTTGTTCAGTTGGTGAAGGGCCAAGCAAGGCTTAGTACAGCTAAGCACGCAGCGCTCAGCAAACATTGGCTGAATGGTGGGATGAATGAATGGCTCAGAGAAAAAATAAATTAAGTGAATCCATGTGCTCGTAAAATGATAGAAATAAAGTCGTATCTGTTCAGAACAGTGGGGAAAGCCTCCAGTGAAGCTCCATCACATGACTAAGATACACTCAGGGATTCAGAACAGCCGTGGGAAGCATCTGACCTGGGCTCAAAGCCCATCAGCTGTGCGATCTAACATCTGTGTGGCCCTCTGTCCTCTCCGTGACAAGGGGTGATCATAGTAGCGGGGGTTGTTTCGAGCCAGGAGGTCAGGGTTTGATTCCCCGTCAGGGCACAGGCCTGGGTGGCGGCTCAGGCCCCAGTGTGGGGCGGGCAGGAGGCTGCCGATCCATGGTTCTCTCTCATCATGGATGTCTCCATCTTCCTCTCTCCCTTCCTCTCGGAGATCAATAAAAAGGTATGACAAAAAAGATATGTAAATCAAACCAGAAGGGAGCCTCGCACACAGTGAATGACATCAAGCAGCAGTGGTTTTCAGGATGGCTATTCTTATTCTTTAAACACGTACCTGATCACCCGGCTTTCCACCTTCCCCAGGAGGCCCGGGGGGGCCTGGCAGCCCCTAAAAGCAAAGCAACAAGGAAGGTGTGAGTCGGTGAGGCTGACCAGGCCACCGCTGTTAGCAGTGGACCTTCTAAACTCAGGATGCCTCTGGACTCTGTTTTCCAGCATAGGTCCTCTTCAAACACAAGTTGAGCAAACACAGACTCAGAGACTTCCGTCTCCTAACATAACCACCGAAGCGGGGTGATACTTTAGGCCAGTGGTCGGCAAACTGCGGCTCCCGAGCCGCATGCGGCTCTTTGGCCCCTTGAGGGTGGCTCTTCCACAAAATACCACGGCCCGGGCGAGCCTGTTTTGAAGAAGCGGCATTAGAAAGAGTTTAAGTTTAAAAAACGTGGCTCTCCAAAGAAATGTCAATCATAGTCCTGTTGGTATCTGGCTCTGCGGACGGATGAGTTTTCCGACCACTGGTTTAGGCCTTCGTGTGCATATCATGTAGCCAACAAAAGGACAATATAAGGGGAGGCTCTTTGGATTTGCAGGTTTTTAAAGGCTCTGGAAACAACATATTATTAGTTTAGAATACTACCGAAAGTTTCTTTTCTCCAAATTATGCTTATCCATGCTGCTGAATAATCTACCATAGCAGCATATTTAAATTACGGAAATTTGTTCCACAAAACCTTCTAGACACTGTGCCAAGGAAACCCGACACACCTTCAAACAGCTAAATAAAGGGCCACTGCGACGTGAAGGACATTGTTTTGGTTTTTAATTTGCTCAGAGCGTTGGGTTTTCATCGGTTTTCCAGGGGAAGTCTATTCTTTTTCATTGAAAGGAGAAGTCTGGTTTTGTTCAAAGGTCTGTCCTCTTTGCTGAAAGAGGAACGACTTGGGAAACGGCGGCGCTAGCGTCGCTGTGTCGCACCTTTCCGCGTTTGAAAGGAGCGCGCGGTCAGTGGGAGAGGGACTGGACAGCGGAGCCAGCGCGTACCTGGAAGCCGGTGGGGCCGGGGGGGCCCTGCTCGCCTCTCTCCCCGGCGAGGCCCTGTGTCGGGGGGAAAGGAAATTGTGAAAATCTAGAGGCAGACCTTCCCTGCTCCCTGCCTCTGAGCACACTGGACATCTTTCCATTTATGGAATTTCTCCCAATCACATGTATTCCACTTTGGCCGGACCCTGAACTAGCATTAAAAGTCATCTCTTGGTTTGAAGTCCCTGCTGGTGAGAAAATATCTTTCGAAGCCAGCAGAGAGACTGATGACATGTGCTTATTTTTTTTTTTTCATCCAAACAAAATGTCTGGAGCCAATCATGCAACTATGGGGCAATTGGATGAATTACTTTCATGTATCAAAGCTAAAATGGTGATATTTTCATTGTGGCTTATTTCTAAATGTCACAAAAACCATTAATCAAACCTCCGAAACTAGTCAACAAGGCTAGCATTTTAATCCGTTGGGTATTTTAGACGAATAAAATGCCAAAATATTTCTGATGAACACTTCACTTGACAATGCTAGCATGAAAATATTCCTCAAAGAATAGCATTTCTTTTTAGCGCCTCAAAAGAAAAACCAGCTTAAATAAATGTCTGTCCGACACATTAGTAGAGTAAGACAGATACTATTTGGTCTTGAATCTTTTAAATAAAATACAGGATTACATGTCAAACAAGCCCTGTTTTCCTTAGTTGACCTATTTTGCAACAGCGATACATGAAGATGACGAGGTGGCTTCTGCTGTCAGCATGGAACAGAGATTTAAAATGCAGAAACCAGCCGAGACCGGTTTGGCTCAGTGGATAGAGCGTTGGACTGTGGATGGAAGGGTCCCGGGTTTGATTCCGGTCAAGAGCATGTACCTTGGCTGCGGGCACATCCCCAATAGGGGGCGTGCAAGAGGCAGCTGATCGATGTTTCTCTCTCATCGATGTTTCTGGCTTTCTATCCCTCTCCTTTCCTCTCTGTAAAAAAATCAATAAAAAATATTTTAAAAAATAAAATAAAATGCAGAAACCAGCCATCCGTGTTAAAAGGCAGGAGATTCCAGCACAGGAATGAAAAGGAAAGAAATAACGGAAAGTCTTTCAACCTGCACTTCTTCTTTATTTCCCCCCCAAAGGGATCCTAAGTAAAGTCATGGACAAACACAATGGAAAAGGCAACGTGAGTACATTTTTGCCGAAAGATCACCTACCGGGGGGCCCACAGGCCCAGAGGGGCCGACTTCCCCGTCTTTCCCCGGCGCGCCCTGGGGGACACAGAGAGAAGTGGTGAGATAGACGAGGGCCAGGGGAATTGTGGGTAATTTTTTTTTCTCTCTAACAGAAAATGCACATAGTTACCCTCTGGCCTGGGACACCGGCGTTCCCCGCTTCCCCAGCTTTGCCAGGATCGCCCTACAGAGCAAACGGAACAAACGGACACGTCAGTCCCTCCGTCCAAACACGCCTGTTCCGGGTGAGGACCGCGGGAGACCACAGGCACGCTGCACAGGTACTCACACTGCTGCCCTTGGGGCCGGGGAGCCCCATGGTCCCGGGCTGCCCCCTGATGCCCACGGAGCCGGGGGGCCCGGGGCGGCCGTCCTCGCCCGGAGCGCCCTGCAAAGCCACAGGAGCCACATAAGTTCGTGTGATAGGAGCCCCAAGTCCTCCCTTGCCCCCCCGCAATGCCCAGGCCAGATGCCAGGGCCTGAGTCTTACAGGGCCTGGGCCCAGGAGCCCCACGTTAAGTTTGTGTGAGTTCCTCCTAAACGTCACGTCAGCCACGCTGCCACGGCCTCCGCTCACTACAAAACGCGACGTTCCGAGTTCCCACCATTTCTCTCTTGGTGGAGAGAACAGGGGGTGGCCGCAGGGAGAAGCAGAAGCCGTGGACGTCTTTCTGACTCTCTAGAACAAGAGGCTTCGTGCCGGTTCCACGCACGCGCCTCATCTGCCCGTCCCCTCGCATTCTCGGATGAAGAGAGGCACCTTGTCCCTCCTCTTTCTACTTTGTGGCAGCGAACACGCAGCACGTCCACTTCCCATCCGCACGTAAAAGAAGGGCCCGGAATATACGAGACGTCAAAACGCACGTCCCCTTCGCTCTTAAGTGTACCCGATGGGAAGGAACGCCGAGCAATAAGAACGCTGCCAACAGACAGATCTCATTGACATTAAGAAGACATCGTTGTGACTTCGTCACCGATGTCCAGGAGGCAATTTCCCTCTCAGACACGCACTTCAATAGCGTGTGATCAGTTCAGGTCAGTGTGAAGATACGCTGATCGGGACTGTTTGCTTCCAAGGGGCGGGGCCCCTCAGACAGATAAACACGGTCGGCTCCCACAGGACCACCACATTCCACCTCCACTGAGCTGCGTGCCGGGAGACACGCCAGTGTCTGGGCGTAGGCTCAAACACTTACCAAAGGGCCGAGTTTCCCTTCGGGACCTTGCACCCCGGGATTGCCTGTCAGACCCTGAAAATTAAAGCAACTGTCAGTCTGTAGCCGACCTGCGGCGGAAGGTTCCGGAGGTGAAAACAGCGTGGCATCCGTGGGACCAGGTTCCACCTGGCAATGGCCGCTCTCGGGCGCCTCAGGGTCCCCTAGACAAGCTCAGGGACCACCCTGGCCTCACCTGGTGGCCTCAGAAGGATGCAGGCACCAGCACAGAGGCCGGCAGGGTGACATGGGGTGGGGTGGGGGGGAACTCTGCCTCCAGGGTATCCCCCAATCCCTGCCCCACACACACACACACACAATGCCCAGGCCAGATGCCAGGGCCTGCGTCTACATGGTGGTCCAGGAGCCACCCAGGCTTGGAAATCCCCCGTAACTGCTGTCTGTAATGCACCCCAAACACAGCACCCTGGTCCCAGGGAGGGGCGTGCCCAGGGTCAGGCCACCGCAAAGTCAAGAAAGCCAACACTGTGTTCCCACCAGGTTTGTTTGTGCCAATCGGAGCCCCTAGTCCAGATGCGGTCTAAAACCAGGAGTCATTTCCCTGTGAGCACCGGTGGCCGGCGCCCACCAGCACTCCCCCCTCATCAACGCGAAGGAAGAAGTCTGAGCACCCGCGCCAGGGGGCCGTCAGACGGGGAAGGCCAGCGTGGGCTCTGCTCGCGGACTCGGTGCCGGGTCCAGGAGGAGGAGCTCGAGTCGAGCCCGGTGGGCCGTCTCGGCCACCTTTTTGCGTAACTCCTTTCTCCCGAGGGGCGTGCTCACCACTGACGGGGAGGGCAACTCCGAAGTTGAAATAAATGCCCAACGGTGGGACCTGTGTCTTACATGACACGTATCGCCAATTCTCTCCATCGAGTCCAAGAAGTTATCAAGCAAAATATATGTGAAAACTTACAAACAGGACTTTTTTATTTCGTGTAAAGAGGTAAACTTGTTAACACAGACCCTATGAAAAAGGAAGACTAGAACTCAGCGTGTTTTCGACACGTGACAAAAATAGCAAACTGGTATTTACAAAGTGATGAATCGGGTCAAAAACAAACAAACAAAAAAAGGAAATGTTCCAAATTGTGAAAGTGAGCTGGGGAGGGAGGGAGGGAGGGAGGGAGGGAAGGGAGGGAGGGAAGGAGGGAGGGAGGGAAGGAGGGAGGGAGGGAAGGAGGGAGGGAAGGAGGGAGAGAGGGAAGGAGGGAGGGAGGGAGGAAAGAAAGGAGGGAAAGAGGGAGAGAGGGAAGGAGGGAGGAAGGGAGGGAGGAAGGGAGGGAGGGAGGGAGGGAGGGCGAGAGGGAACACCCTTCAGTGAAATCCCAGGAGGGGGTCTTTGGCTGATGGACCACAAGACGGCCATGTTCTTACCCGAGCGCCTGGCAGCCCTGGTTCACCTGGGCGTCCTGGGTCCCCCTGCCCGCCTTTGGGTCCTGAGGAGCCCACAGGACCCCTCTCTCCTTGCGCCCCCTGTTCCAAAGCAGAGCAGACGTGTCAGGAGAGAGCACACGGAGACTCACTCAAGCACATATGGAGCTCCCGTCTACTGGCCAAAGCAACCCCATAACACACAGCTGGTCAGTCCCCCAGTGCCCTCTGGAAACCAGTGCCCTGGCACTCGCTCCCACACGCATTCCTGGCAGAGGGCGCTGCCTCATCCTTACTAACGAACGGGCGGAGAGAACCTCACTCCCATCATTCAGCTATGGGGGAAACAGAACCTCTAAAGAACCTAAATTTCCAGATGAAGGAAGAATACGTGTCAGCTCAAGGAAATGGCCACAGCCTTTTCCGCGGGGCATTTTCCCGGTGTCTCTGGAAACCAGCTCCATGTGCCCCTAATATCCCGCCTCCCCACCCCCCCACTCTATATGCAGACATCGCAGAAGACGGTGGGCATTTGGCCCAGCCTCTGTGCCCCTGGCTTTTCGGGATCTGGACAACCACCGCCCCCCCGCCACCATGCCCCCCCCGGGCACCGTGACGACTGATGAGAGGGCTCACCTTGGGTCCCGGTAAACCGTCAGAGCCCGGGAAGCCACGGTTGCCAGGAGCACCCTGCAAAGGAGCGAGACGGGACTGTCAATGGCTGTGGGGGGTTCTGGACCACGACGAGGGGCTAACGTTCATCGTTCGTTCTACAGGCTTCCGCCGATCAGACCAACGCAGCGGCGCATGCGCATGAGGAAAAGCCTGCTGCGCGGGAGGAAATCCCACCTTTTAAAGAACATGCCAGAACCCAGCCAAAAGGGGACTCGGAGCAACACATGTTCTGACAGTTCATGGTCACATCAAACATGAACTGACGTGCCAGTCAGCAAGGCAAAGCAATGGTGCCGTCTACACAAGCAACACGGCCGACACACCGGGCCCATCCCTGAGGTCCACAGGGTGAGTGCTCCCTGTCCCTGAGGCCACAGTGTAAGTGCTCCCCATCCCTGAGGCCACAGTGTGAGTGCTCCCCATCCCTGAGGCCACAGTGTGAGTGCTCTCTGTCCCTGAGGCCACAGTGTGAGTGCTCCCTGTCCCTGAGGCCACAGTGTGAATGCTCCCTGTCCCTGAGGCTCACAGGGTGAGTGCTCCCCATCCCTGAGGCCCACAGGGTGAGTGCTCCCTGTCCCTGAGGCTCACAGTGTGAGTGCTCCCTGTCCTTAGGCTCACAGGGTGAGTGCTCCCTGTCCCTGAGGCTCACAGTGTGAGTGCTCCCTGTCCCTGAGGCCAACAGGGTGAGTGCTCCCTGTCCCTGAGGCTCACAGTGTGAGTGCTCCCTGTCCTTAGGCTCACAGTGGGAGTGCTCCCTGTCCCTGAGGCCCACAGTGTGAGTGCTCCCTGTCCCTGAGGCCCACAGTGTGAGTGCTCCCTGTCCCTGAGGCCCACAGTGTGAGTGCTCCCTGTCCCTGAGGCCCACAGTGTGAGTGCTCCCTGCCCCTGAGGCTCACACAGTGGGAGTGCTCCCTGTCCTTAGGCTCACAGTGTGAGTGCTCCCTGCCCCTGAGGCCCACAGTGTGAGTGCTCCCTGTCCCTGAGGCTCACACAGTGTGAGTGCTCCCTGTCCTTAGGCTCACAGTGTGAGTGCTCCCTGTCCCTGAGGCCCACAGGGTGAGTGCTCCCTGTCCCCTCAGGCGCGTCTCACCCTCCGGGATCACAGGCAGCCTCGGGCTCGGCTTTTGCCGTTTCCTCCCAGGTCCTCCCCCGGCACATCCCCAGCCCAGGTCTCTGCTCACATGCCATCTTCCCTCCGGATCCTGTCCCCTCACCTCCTCATCTAGGGGCACCCCACAGGCACACCCTCAACGTTCTTCCTGCCGCACCCCCGTGACTGCCCCGGTGTGCATGCACGTATTAAACGTGCCGTCATCGCTCTATTTACCCGTGGACGTGTTTGGGGCTAACCTCCCCGTCAGCTTGCACTGCTCTTTCCACCCCCACAGGAGAACGGGACCTCAGCCCGCCGCTCGCTGGTGCAGCCCAAGACACAGCGCCGACGGGCGGAGGCAGTAACCAGTCCGCGTTAGCTCAGTCCCTCCGCTCTGTGGTCGGCAAACCGCGGCTCACGAGCCACAGCGGCTCTTTGGCCCCTGGAGGGCGGCTCTCCCACAAAAACACCGCGGCCTGGGCGAGTCTATGTCGAAGACGTGGCGTTAGAAGACGTTTAGAGAAGGTGGCTCTCCAGAGAAATGTCCAGCGTTGTCCTGTGGATGTCGGGCTCTGTGGACTGGTGAGTTTGCCGACCACCAAGCTAGCCGCCTGAATGAGGACGCGGTGCTGCACCGGCGCCTGCAAGCCCGTCTCTCAACTGCCCTGGTGTTCCTTACTATCCCCACGCGTATCCCCCGGAACCACGGGAACTTGCTGTAGGCCTCAGTTTACCCTTTCTCCCACCGGCCCTTGAGGACCGACGGAGCCGGGGTCACCGCGGGGGCCTCTCTTGCCTTCTTCGCCGGGGGGGCCGATGGGACCCTGGATGCCGTGGGGCCCCTGTTAGGAAACGGAAGAGCAGTTACCGGAAAAGGCCATGTGACCAGGGAGGAGGGTAGGGCGATCATGGAACGCAGTCAGTCACACCTTCTAAATTATATCACACTAGAGGCCCGGTGCATGAATCCGTCCCTGCACGCGAAGGGTCCCTTGGTCTGGCTGGCAATCAGGGCCGATGGACGGGGTGGGGGGTGGGGGGGTGGCAGGGGGAGGTTGGCTATGGGAGCACACTGACCACCAGGGGCAGCTCCTGTATTGAGCATGTACCCCCTGGTGATCTGTGTGCATCATAGCAACCAGTCTACCAGTCATTCGGTTCTTCGGTTGCTTAGGCTTTTATATCTATAGACGAGAGACCCCTTGCAGAAGATTCCTGCAAGAATAGGGCTTCCTGCGGCCTGAGCAAAACTCCCTCCCGTCTCCTCTGCCTCATTCTCTCCCTTCTCCATTGCCTCACTCTCTCCTGTCTCCTCTGCCTTGCTCCCTCCCGTCTCCTCTGCCTCGCTCCCTCCCGTCTCCTCTGCCTCGCTCCCTCCTGTCTCCTCTGCCTCGCTCCCTCCTGTCTCCTCTGCCACACTCCCTCCTGTCTCTGCTGCCTTGCTCGCTCCCTCCCATCTCCTCTGCTTCACTCCCTCCCTTCTCCCCCACCCCACTTGCTTGCTTCTCCGCAGCTTTTGCTCCCTTCTGCAGTGCTTGGTTTCCTTCTATGCTGTCTTCTGCACCAGGATATGCAAATTAACCATCACTCACTGTGGTTGGGTTAATTTGCATGCTCACTCTGATTGGCTGCTGGGCACGGCTGGTGGGTGTAGTGGAGATGCAGTCAATTTGCATATCGCTCTCTCATTAGATAGGATGGGCTGTCCCACCCCCAGGGACTGCCGTCTCATAGTTATTATTCACAGGCGGCAGCGTTCTGAGCTGCCGACCGCTGGACAATGGGGGTGTTCTTCTCGTCATTCGAAAGGAAGGAGCCCTTACCGGTTCCCCTTTGGGGCCAGCTTCTCCTTTGAAGCCTGGGACTCCGGGGTCGCCCTGAAATGAAAGCATCCTCAGCGGGGAGCACCCTCCCTGCCCTCCCGCATCAGCCCCCCGAGCCCGAGTGCGGACGGCCCGGAGCGGAGGCAGGCCTGGCAGCACACGCCGGCTGTCCCGTTTGAAAACCTGACACCACGTGTGAGGTTTGCGTAAAACTCAGAACCTGGCGGCAGTCTGTTTATTTTACGGTGGTCCTCCAGAGCTTTGTGTTTTCACGCTGCTTTTTACTTTGCCTGCTGGAATAACTATCATCATCTAGCTATGATTCCAATTCGACCATTGAAATGAGCACCGAACCATCGCCCCGTCTGCAGAGCACCTACTTGGGGTTTATTTTAGGAAATAGCCTCGCTCACCCAGAATCGAAATAATTTTATTTTTTTAATATATTTTTATTGATGTCAGAGAGGAAGAAATAAAGAGAGAGTGAGAGAGACATCCATGATGAGAGAGAATCATTGACTGGCTGCCTCCTGCACACCCCCTACTGAAGACTGAGCCCACAACCCAGGCGTGTGCCCTTGACCAGAATCGAACCTGAGACCCTTTAGTCCACAGGCTGACACTCTATCCACGGAGCCAAACCAGAGAGGGCCAGAATCAAAATGATTTTATGTTTATGTTCTATCTGTTCCTAGTTTGACAACTTCCAATAGGGCATTTCATCTCTATGGGGGTTTGGGGGTTTACTTTGTCCAGGGTTTTATGTCTGTGTGTCTTCGATTACCATTTGCAGGTTAGGCTGTAGGAGGCAGATTGCTAAATTGAGAGTGTGATAAGATGAAATGGGAGCCGAGACCGGTTTGGCGCAGTGGATAGAGCTTCGGACTGCGGACTGAAGGGTCCCGGGTTTGATTCCGGTCAAGGGCATGTACCTTGGCTGCGGGCACATCCCCAGTAGGGGGCGTGCAAGAGGCAGCTGATGGATGTTTCTCTCTCATCGATGTTTCTGATTTTCTATCCCTCTCCCTTCCGCTCTGTAAAATATCAATAAAATATATTTTTTTTTAAAAAAGATGAAATGTGAAGTATCAGCAACCCTCGTGTTTTAATAAATCTGTCACCAGCAAGAAGAATTTATCAGCATAACCAAATTACTTGGACCAGAATCTAAAATATTTAAATAGTGCTAGAAAAAGAATGTTTCATATAGCTCTCAAGCCAAGACATATGTAAGCACACATTTTCAATCTGTTTATTCCTTCTGGGCACACCATAATATTTTTCCTAGGAACCAATTTCTATAAAATATGGAAACTCATTAACTATAACAAGATGTTGAAAGCTTTCTTCAAGGACCGTATGATTCCACTTACATGTGGGACCGGACGGCCCAAATAAACTCACAAACAAAACAGAAACGGACTCAGAGACACAGGGGACAGACTGACAGCTGCCAGAGGGGCCGGGAGTCAGGGGACTGGTGAGAACGGTGAAGGGATTACGTTAAAAAGATAAATAAATAAGGGAAATACCTCGTCGTCGCAGGCAGGCAGCAGTGCGGCGAGGACCAGAGGGAAAGGGGAGGGGGGGGGTGCGAGAGGGTGAAGGTCGGGGTGGGGGGGCACCTCAGATGGAAGGAAACTTGACTCGGGGTGCTGAGCACACGATAGAGTTCCCCCAAAAATGTATACACACATTTTGAATGGTTATAAAAGCAATATTTATTAAAATATATTTCACTTTCAAAATTGAGCTACCAGCTATTAAAGTGCATACATTTTTTGGGGGGGGGCACTCTGTATTATAGAACAGTATACCTGAAACCTACCTGATTGCATTCATCAATGTCACCCCAATAAATTCAATAAAAATGAAGCCCTGGCCAGGTAGCTCAGCTGGTTAAAGCACCATCTGATGTGCCAAGCCTATAGGTTCAATCCCCAGTCGAGGTTAGGGCGCGTACAAGAAGCAACCACTAAATGCATGAGGAAGTGGAACCACAAATTGATGTTTTCGCGTGTATTCTCTCCCTCTCTCCTTCTCTCTCTCTCTCCCTCTCTCTCTCTCTCCCTCTCTCTCTCCCTCTCTCCCTCTTTCTCTCCCTCTCTCTCTCTGTCTCTCTCTCTCTTTCTCTCTCTCTCTGTCTCTCTCTCTCTCATCAATAAATTAAAAATTAAAGAAATTAAAAGAATAACTGTCAAGAAGTAGCTATTGAACCCATCTTCAATCACATCATTATAAGTCCCCACTCACCCTCCCCGCCTCCCCACCCTGGCTTTTGCTGATGTCCCTATAACAGTCATCACTCAACTACGCGTCACGTTCTGTGACCCGGAGCGTAAAGCGATGCCCTTACTGTTTTGCATAAAAACCCACTACCACGACGTTCCACTTTGAGTCGAATCATCACCGCGGCGGGTGAGCGTTTGCTTTCTCTTTCACAAAGGCCCCCCCTGCCTCCCTTCGCCCGGTTCCGGTACTGCCCCGGTTTCATGGCACCTCCTCGATGCCCCGCCTCCCAGGACTCAGCCCATCACACTCCCGGCAACTGGGGTTTAAAGGACATTACCGGTTGGCCTCGGATTCCTGGGAGTCCGGTGCTGCCCTGAGGTCCTTGGGAGCCGGGGGGCCCTGCCAGGCCAGGCGGCCCCGAGGGGCCTGCGGAACCCTGTGAGGGTCAAGAGAGACGCGTGAGCGGAGACCCAGGGGGCGTCTCCGCCCACGTCCAAAGCCCCGTGTCCACTTGCACTTCCCGCAGCTACGCCGGTTGCTCACCGTCGGGCCTTTGGCGCCAGGCGTGCCGTCCGTGCCCACGGTGCCCTGAAAGGTACATGGAAAGTCTGTCAGCTGCATCGCCCTGGGGGGGGGGGGCCCTCTCGGCCGTCTGCCATCTCCCGAAAGGGAGACCGTAGTCACCACCCAGAAACCGTCTGCCACCGCGCCGTGCGGATAAGGCGGATGGCGTTTCCCTGGCACAGGCACGCTTCCAGCTCAGAAGGGGAACCTGAGTTCCCCCTGAGCCGTGAGCGGCACGGGGGCCCAGGACAAGCTGAGAGCCAGCCTCTGCGTGAGCCCCCCCTTATTCTCCCCCCCCGCCCCCGCCGGGACTTACCGGGAGGCCCTGTGAGCCCGCTGGCCCCGGGGGGCCCGTCTCTCCTCTCTGCCCCTGCGGGCCCTCAGGGCCTCGGGCACCGGTGGGACCGGCTTCTCCCTAAAGGGGAGCAAAGGGGAACATCTGTTTTAGGAGAATGTCAGCACGGGGTGACTCAGAGTAACTGGCCTCCTTGGAGTTTCACATCTGACACCCAGACATCTCGGGGTCAGAGCGCAGCTGCTGTGCAGGGCTGGGCCCGGCCTCCAGTGGCTCCCGGCCTGCCCTTTACATGGTCAGGGGGGAGAGGCAGGAGGTGGGGGCGGGGGAAGGGGAGGGCAGGCGGGGGGAGAGTCCGCACGGCATGAGAACAGCCTCTGAGGGCCTCTGAGTCACTGCACCTCCTGTTGGGCAGGGGTCGGCAAACTGCGGCTCGCAAGCCACACGCGGCTCTTTGGCCCCTTGAGTGTGGCTCTTCCACAAAAGACCATGGCCCCGGGCGAGTCTATGTTGAAAAAGTGGTGTTAGAAGAAGTTTAAGTTTAAAAAATTGTGGCTCTCCAAAGGAATTTCAATCGTTGCCCTGTTGATACTTGGCTCTGTGGGCTGGTGAGTTTGCCGACCGCTGGTTAGAGCACTCTGGCCCAGGGTCAGAGTTCCAGCTCAGATTCCACCGTTACCCTTTGCAACTGCCGCAAGGGTCTGCCTCGGGGTCTAAGGCAGCAGACTCTGTGACGTGTGTGTCATGATAACTGACTCTTGATTACATATTATTTAGTAATCTCATTTTCACATTTTCTTTATTTTTTTCCCCTACCCTATGGACACAGAGAACACTCTAGACTCTTTCCTCAATTGAGAGCAACCTGCTGACGCTTCGGTAAACGAAAAGACATTCTTCACTTTGGGATTCATGAAATTAAGAGCTAAATATATTAACGCTTTACCTTCATCCCAGGATTTCCTGGAAAACCAGCGGAGCCAGGTATCCCAAGAGGACCCTATTAATAGAAACCAGAGAAATGACCGGACATGCATCTTATCAATATCTAAATAAGCCGTTATTTAGTCTTTGACAAAATTCTCTACTTTGACACATAATAAAGAATAATCCACTTATACTTTGAAATCACAAAAATAATAGTGTATTTTAATGTACCTGCCAACACTGACATGAAACAGTGCTAAATCCTATTATGTGTAATACTCATGCCTATGGGTGGTAAACACAATGGGATTTCCTAGTCGCACACAGCTGAGTGCATCAGTAACAACTGCTGATTGAGACAGTAACAAGTACTGACTGAGTCAGTAACAAGTACTGATTGAATCAGTAACAACTGCTGACTGAGTCAATAACAACTACTGACTGAGACAGTAACAACTGCTGATTGAGACAGTAACAAGTACTGATTGAGTCAGTAACAAGTACTGATTGAATCAGTAACAACTACTGATTGAGACAGTAACAAGTACTGATTGAGACAGTAACAAGTACTGACTGAGATAGTAACAAGTACTGATTGAGACAGTAACAAGTACTGACTGAGACAGTAACAAGTACTGACTGAGACAGTAACAAGTACTGATTGAGACAGTAACAACTGCTGACTGAGACAGTAACAAGTACTGACTGAGTCAGTAACAAGTACTGATTGAGACAGTAACAACTACTGATTGAGACAGTAACAAGTACTGACTGAGACAGTAACAAGTACTGATTGAGACAGTAACAAGTACTGACTGAGACAGTAACAAGTACTGACTGAATCAGTAACAACTACTGATTGAGACAGTAACAAGTACTGATTGAGACAGTAACAAGTACTGACTGAGACAGTAACAACTACTGACTGAGACAGTAACAAGTACTGATTGAGACAGTAACAAGTACTGATTGAGTCAGTAACAACTGCTGATTGTGTCAGTAACAACTGCTGATTGAGACAGTAACAAGTACTGACTGAGATAGTAACAAGTACTGATTGAGACAGTAACAAGTACTGACTGAGACAGTAACAAGTACTGACTGAGACAGTAACAAGTACTGATTGAGACAGTAACAACTACTGACTGAGACAGTAACAAGTACTGACTGAGACAGTAACAACTGCTGATTGAATCAGTAACAACTACTGATTGAGACAGTAACAAGTACTGATTGAGACAGTAACAAGTACTGACTGAGTCAGTAACAAGTACTTATGGAGACAGTAACAAGTACTTACTGAGACAGTAACAAGTACTGACTGAGACAGTAACAAGTACTGATTGAGACAGTAACAAGTACTGACTGAGTCAGTAACAAGTACTGATTGAGACAGTAACAAGTACTGACTGAGTCAGTAACAAGTACTGATTGAGACAGTAACAAGTACTGACTGAGACAGTAACAACTGCTGATTGAGACAGTAACAAGTACTGACTGAGTCAGTAACAAGTACTGACTGAGACAGTAACAACTACTGATTGAGTCAGTAACAACTGCTGATTGAGACAGTAACAAGTACTGATTGAGACAGTAACAAGTACTGACTGAGTCAGTAACAAGTACTGACTGAGACAGTAACAAGTACTGACTGAGACAGTAACAACTACTGATTGAGACAGTAACAACTACTGATTGAGACAGTAACAACTACTGATTGAGTCAGTAACAAGTACTGCCTGAGATAGTAACAAGTACTGACTGAGACAGTAACAAGTGCTGACTGAGACAGTAACAAGTACTGATGGAGACAGTAACAACTGCTGATTGAGTCAGTAACAACTGCTGATTGAGTCAGTAACAACCACAAGTTGTTGAAAACAGTTGCTCAAGAAACGCATCTGTGGCCCCGTGGTTGACCTATGTACCAGGAGGCCACGGCTCGATTCCGGTTCCGGGAACATGCCTGGATTGTGGACTGGATTCCCAGCTGGGTTGTGCAGGAGGCAGCTGATCAATGATTCTCTCTCATCACCGATGTTTCTATCTCTCCCTCTCCCCTCTCCCTTCCTCTGTGAAATAATAATAATAATATTTAAAAAGTATTTTCTCTGTGTTAACCCATTAACAAAGATACCCTTCTGAAAGTTACGTTTTGTACCATAACTTAGGACTGTCTGTGTAACATGAGGCTTAAGAATCCTCGGACACTCTGGAGTGAGTGCTTGGCTAATCGAGGCGGCTACCTGTCACTACCCCACCCCTGGGGAGGGGCATCGAGTTAGAACGAAGCCTTAAAGGCCGGATTTAAAGGACCTGGCATGGGAGGAATCCCATTCTGAGCTATCGTGGTTCTTCTTTTAAGAACCATCAGCTTTTAATTCCATCCGTTGTGTGTTTTAAAACGCCCCTTTTGACTGGATTTACTTTGCTGCCGTTTTATGAGTCACAAGGAGGAAAAGGTCCTCGGGGCAAATAATGTCCAGTCCGATTTCCCCTCGGAGCCCTTCCCGAGCTTGCCCTGCTCCTCACTGCCCACGAGGGGCCATGCCGGTTCTTGCTCGTCTGTGTACTCCTCCGCCAGCACTGAGCGTGGCAGCTGCTCTTTAAGTTCCGGGGCATCTTTCTCCAGCTTCAGGAGTAGCATTTCCTCCTCGGGTCCCCAAACCTCAAGCTGTAGTCTATGTCCCAGAAGCTGCAATGGCAGTGAGCAACTGCGTTCCTGTCTCTCCCTTTTAGACAAGTCCACATTCGAGGACCAGTACTGCGAGTCTGTCACCTTTTTATTTCAAGTGACTGGGCCCAGTAGACGCTCTGTGACGTTAGTGAGTGTCAAAATAGAAGAATGAATGAATGAGTGAATGAATGAATGAATGAATATACACATAATAAAACTCACCATCGGCCCAGGTTTTCCAGGCATGCCATGTGCACCTCGTTGTCCCTAATTAGGAGAAAAAAAAAGACGAGATTCTACTTTATTTGCCCATGATTCATTTGCTTTACAAAAATTTCCATGTTACAGATTAAAGAATAAATATTAGCTAACAACAAACTGAACGGAGTTGACAGAAATGAAAACACACAACGCCGGTGATGTAGAAATAAACGCATCTATCCTGACAGCAATGAGAGAAAAAAAAAAACTGAAAGGAGGGAAACCGACGAAAATCATTCTTTTCGCTTGACTGTATCCCCCGTCTCTCAAATTAGCTCAAGGACCTGGCGTTTTGAACACCTCAGTCTGCGTTATAGGCTTATTCACGCAGAGGAGGAATGCACTCCTTGTAAACACAAAATAAAAAATAAACTTAAAGCCCAAACCGGTTTGGCTCAGTGGATAGAGCGTTGGCCTGCAGACTGAAGGTTTACTCTGGTCAAAGGTGTGTACCTTGATTGCGGGCACATCCCCAGTGGGGGTGTGCAGGAGGCAGCTGATCGATGTTTCTCTCTCATCAATGTTTCTCAGTCTCTATCCCTCCCCCTTCCTCTCTGTAAGAAAATCAATAAAATATATTTATAAAACATAAATAAACTAAAAAAATAAGATAAAATAAATCACCCCCGCACACTAGGAGACTGAGCAGCAGCGAAAGCTGTGGGTGTCCCCCAGCCCCCTGTCCGCACGGAAAAGGCCCTCCCTCCCCCGCCGCGGGCAGTGGTGAGCTGAAGCGCGCGGTTGCCCCCGGGCCACCCTCGGCCAGGAAAGGTTAGCGCCCCCACAGCTGTGCCCCTTCCACGGCGACACCTGGCACAGGAGGGACCTCTCAGAGCCGGAGCCCTCTGGCTGAAGAGCTCCGTGCGCTGAGGACTCCGGGAGCCCAGTCTCCTGCAGCAGTGCCTCCGTCACTTCCTCCCTCTGCCAACCCAGCTCTCCCACTCCCTCTTCACCCCTGGAATCAGAAAGCCCCCCACCCCCCACAGGGACTCCCTGCACTCAGGCCCGCTGTGATGCTCGTTTCTGGGGAACCGGGCCTACGGCTTCCTAGCGCTCACTGGTGCCCCAGGAGTCTGAGCAGGCGGCTCTCCCATGGGACCTGGGCTTCCTCACTGACCACGTGGTGGTAGAGACAGTGGGGGGGGTGAGGGAGAGCAGAGGGGTGCCTGGGGACCTGGGGTTCCTCACTGACCACGTGGTGGTAGAGACAGTGGGGGGTGGGGTGAGGGAGAGCAGAGGGGTGCCTGGGGACCTGGGTTTCCTCACTGACCACGTGGTGGCAGAGACCGTGGGGAAGGGGGAACAGAGGGGTGCCTGGCACGCTGTGGGGATGCAGTAGGATCTCTCCAGGCAGGCACTGTGGGGGCCGCCCGCGTAGGGGAATGGGCTGTGGGTGCACAGCTCAAACATCGGAGAAGTTTTAGGGGGAAGAGCGATGACAAAGTTGATGGGACTGCATGGGCCTGACCGGGTGAATCCGGCCAGTGAAAGGCTGATGGCAATTGATCACTATCAGGCTCGCTGGCAGCATTTAGAAATATCACCATCTTGGCCCTGACCCGTTTGGCTCAGTGGATAGAGCGTCAGCCTGTGGACTCAGGGGTCCCGGGTTCAATTCCAGTCGGGAACATGTCCCTTGGTTGTGACGACATTCCCAGTACGGGGTGTGCAGGAGGCAGCTGACCGATGTTTCTAACTCTCTATCCCTCTCCCTTCCTCTCTGTAAAAAAATCTATAAAATATAATATAATATATATATATATATATATATATATATATATATATATATATATATATATTAGCCATTTTCTACAGCCAGGGAGGGGGGACTGAAGCTCAAACCCTTGACATAATGACAAAGGTTGGGAAGCTCTGGAGAAGGTTTGGTTCTGAAACACATTTGTCTCCCAGGCCAGGAGCAGAGGCTGGGCTGGAAGGCACGAGGCCTCGGCTTGGGGCAGGGCAACGTCTTAGGATTTCGCAGGCTCAGCACCCAGAAGCCCTCGGGCCTGCAGACTGGCCCGTGCCCACTTCTAATCCTTCCCCGGGCAGCACATGCCCCCGCCATCGCCACCGCCCGCCTCACCCACCAGCCGCCAGACCCCAGCCAGTCACAGAGCAACGGGTGTGAGGGGAGAGACTGCGCCCCAAAAGGAGCCACCAGTTCTGTGCCCATGCGAGGCGGGTCCCAGGAGAGCAGGCCCAGGACCAGGCCCCAAAGGTACCGGCCGAGAGGGACAATATCTGAAGTCGGAGAGCGTTAACGTACGGGAGGGAGACTCTTCCAGACCACAGCTGGCACCCGGGAAAGGCCAGGGTGACGGCACTCGCGGGGGGTGGGGGCAGATTCTTAGAGAGGAGCCGGGCCCCCTGCTCCGGGAATGCCACAGCTGCCGTGGCAGACGGCAGGGGAGCTCGGACGAGGGGACGCGACTTGGATGTCCTGTGTGAGGCCAGAGAAGGCCACACTGACTGTCCCCACACATCCCGGACCCTCTGCTCCCTGAGTGACCAGGAATGGCCTGGGGGAGGGTCTCACTCCCCGCCCCCCCTCCCCCCAACGCTCTGGTACCAGGAGAAGCTCCGGGTGCTGTCCTCTGGGGTAACAGCAGGGGGTGCTATAAACCTGCGGTTCCCAGCACTAAGGGGGACCACAGTCAGAATAATGGAGGCGGTGGGGGGGCGGGGGAGGGGAGGTCCCTCAAGGTCAAAGCAAAGGGGGTCGGGGGCCAATGTAACGAACGGCAAGTTTGAAATATGAGCAAGTCTAGCCTGACCCTCGGGGAGCTGTGCGGGGAATTAATAGAATGTGCCCCCACCCAGGGTTAAGGAACAGGGCACCTCTCGGTCGGTACATTTAAAATAGGCCAGGAGACCCCTCTCAGTGAAAGGGTGCATTCCTTGGAGTGACAGATGTGACGGATGTAAAATACAGATGTTTAGACGAAACCGGTTTGGCTCAGTGGATTGGCCTTCAAACTAAAAAATCCCAGGTTTGACTCCGGTCAAGGGCATACACCTCGGCTGCGGGCACATCCCCAGTAGGGGGTGTGCAGGAGGCAGCTGATCGATGCTTCTCTCTCACCGATGTTCCTGTCTATCCCTTCCCCTTCCTCTCTGTAAAAAGAAAAAAAAATCACTAAAATATATTTTAAAAAACAAAGATGTTTGAAAGAATATTTAGCGAATAACAAGCGCCTGATAAATGTCGCCTATTATCATAATGCTATTACTGTTCCAAAGTGGATGCTTTCCCGTGGGTTACGTTCCATGCTGTTATATGCTTCCGCTGTTTTCTGAATTTCTGTATTAAAATAAATAAGCAGCAAACGTAATGTCCGATGTGAACATTAAGAGAAGATGGGTGAAGACTACATGGGAATTCTGTCTTTGCAACTTTCTTAGAAACCTGCGTTTATCCCATAAGGAAAAGGAAGCCATTTGAAAGTAGGCAGCCAGCACGTGATTCTCGTGTCGAAGGCATGTTCAGGAGAGCGTCCCGGAGAGCAGAGCACACACTTACCGGCGCGCCCTGTGGTCCAAGCCGGCCTCGCTCTCCCGGCATGCCCCTGGGGCCCTGGGGGTGAGAGAGAGAAGACACTCCTTGCAGCATTGAATTTAAACTCTAGACAACTTGATTACACTCCTCCCAACAACTGAGACCCAATATAACTGGCCACCAAGCCGTCGTATTTCTTGGGGTAAATTGGGGTTTGAGAAACTCTCCCTGTGGAGATATATAACCTCCCACCTCCCCCCTAAATAGACTTCACTGAACCTAGTTTGAATGGGCTGCGTCTACAAGACTCTGATTTGAGCCCTAACTGGTTTGGCTCAGTGGATAGAGCGTCCCAGGTCTGATTCCGGTCAAGGGCATGTGCCTTGGTTGCGGGCACATCCCCAGTTGGAGGTGTGCAGGAGGCAGCTGATCGATGTTTCTCTCTCATCGATGTTTCTGACTTTCTATCCCTCTCCTTTCCTCTCTGTAGAAAATCAATAAAATATATATATTTTTTAAAAAGAATCTGATCACTGAGTAATAGAAAAAATTAATACTAAGGGCTCCCACAGTCAAGGAAAGCAATGAAATGCGGGAAGATATTCCTACTTAAAGGATGCTCTTGTGAGAGTGTGCTTGCCCCGCAGACGGCAAGCAAGATGGCTTTCCCAGCAAACGTGGCCCATGTCTTTCTGTTTCCTGTAAACGCTCTCTTACTGAAATCCAAGCAGCAAATAAATAACAAGGAATTAAACGGATACGTACCAGAGGGCCCATGGCACCCATTGGGCCAGTAGGACCGGCTTCACCCTACAGTGGAAATGACATCACATGACAACATGAGGAACCTCCACTCGACATTCCCATCACTCTGTCCCACGTGCGTACCACTCTAAACACCAGTTTTCAAAATGGGCATTTGAAGGGCATATGAAGGACCTCAAAAGTCTATGGAATTACTTTTTCCCAAAATTCAATAAAAAGTCCATTCCTACAGAAATAGAAGTCTGAAGTAAAATGGGGGATTTAAACAAGGTTGATGGGACTATCATCCGTAGTCACATTAATCAGCGTCGGAACTGATTATGTATCTCCGTCTAGTAATACTTTAGGCCCACGGTTGGCAAACTGCGGCTCGTGAGCCACAGGCGGCTCTTTGGCCCCTGGAGGGCGGCTGTTCCACAAAACGCCACGGCCTGGGCAAGTCGGTGTGGAAGAAGTGGCGTTGGAAAAAGTTTAAGTGTAAAAAATGGGGCTCTGCAGAGAAATTTCGATCGTTGTGCTGTGGGTATTTGGCTCTGTGGACGGATGAGTTTGCCGACCACTGGCTTAGGCTACGTAAGACTTCACAGGGCAGAAGCTGCCCGCAGCGTGTCTTTACGTTCTGGGATAGGAAGCGCAGAAGTAACCAACGTGAAGCCGATGTCTCTGCACGTGTGGGGCGTCCCCCTGAAGAGTCCTCTGTGCTTCCCTGCGGCTCGCTCTCTCTCCGGAAACGCCAGTGACTGCGGGACAACGGCCGGAGGACGGGCATTAAAGGGACACTAAGCGGCGGGGATAACGAGGCAGCCGAACCTCGGTGACGTTGAGAGGAGAAGTGTGATGGCTTTTAGAAGGGGGATGCCCCGTGCCACGTGGCCCGTGAAGACGGTCTGCATCCCACACCGGGGGGAAGCCAGAGCCACCATGGCTGTTACGGTGGCAAAGTCAGGGCACAGCGTATATCCTGGTAAATCTACCGCCACTCGTCTGTGAAACAGCGCGTCTGTCTACTGAGCTGCCCACTGTCCATAGTCCTCTTTCCTCCACACTCACTGAGGGGCCCTGGGGGGACCTGGGCGCTTGAAACACAACCTAAATGCTACCACGACGCCACACCGAGGCACCAATTACCTTGGAACCGGTTGCTCCAACTTCACCTTTAGGGCCTTCCAGACCTTTATGTCCCTAAAAGGATAAATATACATTTGCATTTTACTGTGTGCTTTTCTCTTCTCTTCGGATACGTAAAAGAAGCAAACACAAGCTTACAGAAAGCGCCCTATGAAAATGGATCTCAAATTTAAAGTTGTTGTTCAAAATGTTTCCAAATTCTCAACATTTTCAAGGAAAATGAGTTTCCCCCTTTAAATAATGTTTTCAACATGTAATGTTCTAACCCTTCAAGTCTTTTTTTTTACTTCATAGAAGTTTAATCTATAGCTATAAATAAAGAACATATAAGAACATACATATAGAGTTTAAATAGTTATCAAATATAAGTTATACCCAGGGATGATATTCAAACGATCTAACAACGAGTGATTAGCAAGTATTCTAATCAGAAACTCAACCACTCAAAACAGAGCAGAGGCCTGCCAGTGTATACCGAGTAAATACCAGCCAAGCTTTCAGATAGATAGATACATAGATAGATAGATAGATACATACATACATACATAGATACATAGATAGATAGATAGATACATACATACATACATACATAGATACATAGATAAATACATACATACATACATACATAGATACATAGATAGATACATACATAGATAGATAGATGATAGATAGATAAATAGGTAGATAAATAGGTAGATAGACAGATAGAAGATAGATAGATGATAGATAGATAGATAGATAGATAAATACATACATACATAGATGATAGATAGATAATTCTATAGCAGGTAGGCAAAAATAGGTTTAAGATATTTATATGGAAACTAATACAATAATTGATAAATAATAATGCAAGAATCATTGTGCTTCCCGTCCAAACGCTGTAAGCCTACTACTGCTCCACCCTGTATACATACACATGGGTAACAGGTGCACGTTATCTGGGGTTCTAAAGAGAGGAGCACCCCAGAGTGCCCACATCTGGGCTGACGGCCCTGTGACTGGCGCCCTCGCTCGGGGCTGGCCCTCATTCCTCTCGGGGCAGTTGCCTGTTTTCCTAACCGAAGCCCTTCTCAGCCTGAAGCTGAGCCCCCACCCCACCCCCACCCCCCGTTCACCACTGTCTTCTCCCGCAGCACGGAGTCCGGGGCGAGATAAGAGCGCACAGTGCACTGTCCGGGCTCAGATGAAACCAAAAGCAACGGGAGAGCCGTCACTCTGGGAACCTCGGAGGCTCCGCCGCCACAGCCGTCCGGACAGCTGTCAGCGGCTTGTGAAGCGTGTGGGCCAAGTCCCCCCCACCCCCAGCCCCCGCCCCCAGCCCTCACCCCCAGCCCCCCGCCCAGCCAGCAGCATCTGCAGGGTGACAGAGGGCGGACTCACCCGGTGACCCTTCAGGCCTGGCAGGCCGGGCGCCCCCGGGAATCCTCGGGCTCCCTGTGGGGGACACAGAGGCATTTCAGAGTCACTGGTAAGAACAGGCTTAATGTACATTTTTCTCTAAAAAAGATACCTGGTGCATAGTTTCTCACCAACCACCAGAGAAGAAAAGGGAGCAGGATACATTCATCTATCAGAACACACAGAGGCGATCACACATGAGCACCGTCTGAGACGGAGACAGACGGACACAGAGACCTGGGTTAATGCCCGGGACGGACTGGATGGCATTTTCAAGGTTTCAAATTATGTCGCTGTGTTGTTAATAAAACAATCAAAAACAAGCAACAGCCCTAACCGGTGTGGCTCAGTGGAAAGAGCGTCGGCCTGTGGACTGAAAGGTCCCAGGTTCGATTCCGGTCGAGGGCATGTACCTTGGTTGCGGGCATGTCCTCGGGTAGGGAGTGTGCAAGAGGCAGCTGATCGATGTTTCTCTCTCATTGATGTTTCTAACTCTCAATCCCTCTCCCTTCCTCTCTGTAAAAATTCAATAAAATATATTAAAACAAACAAACAAACAAAATGGCCTATGTCACATAGCGAGTGTCTGGCCCAGCGAGGTCAGTGACAGGAAGGGAATCGGGAGGGAAACTGTGACTTTCTTCCTGTGTGTGTGCTTTCCTTGGGGAAAATGAATAAGCACGTTTGTGGCAAACCAAACGTGGTTTACTTTTCCTTAACTCTTACATATCGAGAGTGGGAGATAAGAAAGATCACATTAACATGAACAGACAGAAAATATTTTAAAGTAACATGACAGAAAGAAGCCGGTGGGTTGGTGATTGTTTCAAAAACGAACCAAGGAAATAAAAGAACCAACAGAAGGGGAAGTCAACAAATACGGAAAGAATGAGTCGGTTCAGTCATTTCTTCATTTCTGTTCATTTTATCCATCCTTTACCTAAGCCTATCAAATTTTTTTTTTAAAAGAAATCAAACAAAAAGTTAAATGCAAACGGCACGGCTGTTTTGAAATGATGTTTGAAACCTTTCCCTCCGATGCTCTGAAAATGGATAAGGACAGGGGCTGTGTCTCCGCCTCTCGTTGCCTGCATTAACTAGACTCTGACTGGAAGCCATTACCATTGCCAGCAGCCGGCCGCACACTCATAGCACAGATGAATATTACAAATGACAGTTCTTATATTAATCTGCCTGTCCCCGGCACCCAGCCTTAGCCTGCCCGGGGCAACCAACGGCTAATCACGAACTACACAAGAGAAGCAAGAAACGCCTTCGTCCTTCCTTCCCCACTCAAAGCACGTCCCCGCTCCAGGAGCTTCTCTGCGGCCAGCACAACCTCACACAGAGAGCGACGCCCAGCTGTTTGCCTGACAGCCTTCACTCGCTGTCAGCACATCAGGGCCTCACGAACACGCAATGAACGCACTTGGTGTGAGGAAAGCAAAGCAGTCTTTCCTCTGGGGCCAGTGCAGGCGCCTCTGTGGCATTGTGGGGGGGCGGGGGAGGACACCTCGGACCGCTGCTGTCTGAACAGACACAGTGCCTCTAACTCCTCTCTGACTCAGCCCCGCCCAGGAATCCCTCCTTGCAAGAACTCCCCAGCTTCCCCTGGAATGTGGCCCTGGGGTTTCCTCCTCCATCCTGAGCAGGAAACTGGGTCCACGTCCCCCCAGACCCCGAGGAGTTCCCAAGCTCCCTCCGCTGTTTCAGTCGCTGCTGAGCTCGGGGCCGTGGTCCGTGGCCAGCGTCTGTGGTCGGTGGCCAGCGTCTGTGGTCGGTGGCCAGCGTTCCCATGTGACTGCACATCTCCCCGGACAGGGAGCCAGATGTGGGAGCCGGATGTGCGAGCCGGGAGATCCTCTTCCCCCTGCCCCCGGGCTGTCCTCACACCCACGTGCGGGCGTGGCTCTCACGCAGGGCCCATCTGGGACTTTGGGGTAGGCCCCGCACGGGCGTGGGGGAGGGCGCAGGGCGGCCAGGCTGACACGCACATCGGTGCTCAGGACTGAACCCCGCCTGTGTCCGCGCTGACCTCCCAGTGGGGAGGGGAACGGGGGGGGGGGGAGAGGGGAAGCGGGCAGCTGGGAACTGGGTTTTTACTGAAACCCAAGCACCCTTAGAGCTCTGTAAAGCCCCCTGAAAACATCAGCACTCGTTGTTTTTTTTTAAAAAAATCCTGCTAGTGAACCTCACCCACTCTCAGAAAGTCAGTTGGCGGGAGCTCAGGATTGTTGGACGCCCTGAGTGGGAGAAACACTTGGAAATGACACAAAATCCACTGGGTGGGAAGCCACGTCAGGCTGCGGGACGTGGCACAAGGAGGAGCTCAAGGGCAGGGGTGTCTGCGGACGTGTTTGCTTGTCCTTCCCTAACCTTCCCCACGGCCCGTGCAGCACCCCGAGGGGCGGGCCCAGCAGAACAAGGTGCGTGAGGACAGCGGGGCGGGCCGGTCCGGGTGGGGCCAGGGGTGCAGACCCTGAGCCTAGGAAGGGTGGCAGGGCCTGAGCCGGACAGAGCCGGGGAGAGGGCAGAGGGGAGCTGAGCTGGGAGAACGGCAATCCGTGCATCTTCTCAGAAGGTGTAGGGCCCGAACGCCAGGCAAGGATTCCAGCCACCATGAAGGTGTGAGGAGCAGCCCCACGGACCACCAGCCCACGGTCCGGGTCCCAGCACCTGCAGGCGGCGGGGAGTGCTCCCTGCAGCTGCTGCTTCCAACATGTGACCAACACGGAACAACATGCAGAGATACAGTGACCCCGGGACTGAGCTGCTGCAATGTGTGTGTGTGTGTCTGAACATGTGGCATTGGCTTTGGCATCACCCTGGCTGGCCCAGGCCTCCAGCTCTGGGCGGGTCACTGGCCTGCGCCATGCACAGCGGGACGTGACGCGTCCTGATCCCGGTGGAATGCCCCCTCCGCGGGGACCGAAAAGAGCAGGACCCGGGGGTGCGCCGGGCACGTGGGAGGAGAGGCCCACTCACGGGAGTGTCCGTGTCTGAGGTCTCTCCGTCGCCGTTTCGCCGAGCAGACTTACCGGAGATCCGGAGAATCCCATCTCACCAGCGTTCCCGTTTCTCCCGGGCTCGCCCTTCAGGAGAAGCAGAGAGGCAATGCGGATTAGAATGTCCTCCTCGGGGATGAGGTGACAGAGCAATTGCAGGTGAAAGGTCTTCTTTAGAAAGACCGTGCCCAATGCCCCCCTCACGCACAAACCCTCAGCGCTACGTCCCATGGCCATCCGCTCCAGACCGCAGCTATGAGGTGCCCCTCATTCACCCAGAAGAGATGGCCTCCAGACTGCTGGTCTGCCTTAGCATTTCATGAACATCACAGTTCACCACACACGAAAACACGCATGCGGCACTGAATTGAACGATGTTTCTTAAACTGCAGCTTGCCATTTCTTTTCTTGTTATAAAAAACTAGAGGGCCTGCCTTCCCCTGGCTGCCAGCAATGCCTTCACTCCGGCCAGAGCCACCTTTTTGCTCTGGCCCAGAGCCACCTTTCCGCCCTCTCAGGCTGCCCAGAGGCCAAGAGCAGCTGGGGTGGAGCAAAATGCCCCTGGATACTTGGCATCTGCATATGCAAATCAACCCACCAACTTTGTTGGGTCAATTTGCATAGTCACTACTGATTGGCTGGTGGGTGTCACAAAGGTACGGTCAATTTACATCTTATTCTTGTGTCAGTGAAGATGTGAAGAACTGCCAAAGATGTTTTCCGTATGGCCAGTTTCAGTGTGATCTGCTTAAATAAGTCACGTGGACACATGACAGGAAAACATATACTCAGGTTCATGTCACACGGCCTCGCCATAACTTTATCCTCAACTTTGGCACAACTAAGGTAAGAATCCAGAAAAGCAGAGCTGCCTCTGCACCCTGTCCTTTGACCGGGTTTCTAAGGTTAAAATCTGAAGTCCAGCCTTCACTTCCCTTAAACATCCAACTGAAGGAGTCATTTTCCTCCTCGGAGAGCAATGCTGATGCTGCCCTAGGAAGGCATTTCGCATCCACTCAGCGGTGACCTATAGCGATGGCTTTGCCAGCAGCACGGAACCTGTCCCTTCAGACCACTCCGGAGGTCCCAGGGACCCGAAGGGGAACCTTGGGGAATGCAGGCAGGGCGGCCCAGACGGCACCAGCAGGGGACGAGCACGCTCAGGCTTTGGGAAATTCTCTTCCCAGCTCTCCAGGTTTGATTGACATGAATGGAGGCTGGGCATGGGGGTGACATGGGGAAGGACGGGTGACATTCACGGTGACACCGCTCCTCCTCAGCCCCCCGCAGCACCGCAAAGCAGACGGCCGAAGTCCACCTACATCTTCACCGGGTTTCCCAGGAGGGCCCTCGGGTCCGCGCGCACCGACCGGACCCTGACGGCAAAACAGAAGGAGACGGAGAAGGCTTACCCATATGCCCCTGCGCCCACCAACGATGCAAGCCAAATATTGTGGAAGCCAATAAAAAACAAAAACAGAAAGCAGCTTTATCAGTGTTCTCAGTTTTACGTCGTGTCCCTCCGATCATGCGCTCAGCAGGGAAAAGGTTTGGCGTCACAAACGCAAACTTCTCAGCACTGTTGGCTGACCACGTTCAAGGTTTCCGAATTTGCCTACTCTGCCGACGCCCAGCCGTAGTGCAGGCCCTGCCCTGGGCTGGCGTCTTGCTGCAGAAGGGAGAGCTGGTACAGGGAGTAACTCAGGCACATTTAATGTGGGTCGTGTCTACCCGGGCCTACGTGTTGGCTTGATATTTACCATCGGTCCGGGCTCCCCAGGCTCCCCGGGAGGTCCTGCAGGGCCAACGCCACCCTGAAATGGAGAACAAAGTGCGCGGACAGTTAACAGACAAGCCACAGGAAGAGCCCCTAGTCCTGAGTCTGGGGAGGAGGGAGGGAGGCAGTGTGGCTGCTCCAACCACTGGCCCACTGCTCCAGCTATGTGACTTCGGGTGAGTCACTGCTCTGCCCACAACTCAATGAGGTTCTAATCTGTGAAGTGAGAATAATACGGCACCTGCTTCATTGGGCTTTTATGTCTCTTCAGACTAGCGCTGGCACAGTCAGTGTTCAGTCAATGGAGCTATCTCCTTCCTTCCTTTCTTCCCTCCTTCTTTCCTTCTTCCTTCTCCTCCTCATGCTCCTCCCCCTTCTCCTCCTCCTCCTCCTCCTCCTTGTCCTTCTTCTCATCCTCCTTCTCCTCCTCCTCCTCCTGCTGCTGCTGCTCCACCTCCTCCTCCTCCTTCTCCTCTTCCTCCTCCTTCTCCTCCTCCTCCTCCTCATACTCCTCCCCCTTCACCTTCTCCTCCTCATGCTTCTCCCCTTCTCCTTTTCCTCTCCTCCTCCTCCTCCTCTTCCTCCTCCTCTTCCTCCTCCCCTCTTCTGCCTTTTTGTCCTCTTCTTCCTCCACCTCCTCCTCCTCTTCCTCCACCTCCTCCTCCTCCTTCTCCTCATCTTCCTCCTCTTCCTTCTTTTTCTCCTCCTCCTCCTCCTTCTCATCTTCCGCCTCCTCCTGTTCCTTCCTCTTTCTCCTTGTTCTCCTCCTCTTTCTCCTTCTCCTTCCTCTTCTTCATTAACAACTATGTTTTCTATTCACCAACAGTAGCGATATAAAGGAGCTTAAGGTGAAACGCCATACATATGATAATGACAGTATGGTATCTTTGACTGAGACAAGAATTCTCTTTTCTTGCTTTCGAAAAATTATTTTCTACTGCCTGACAAATCAGTACAAAAATTACCCTGGCCCCACACCCTTATTTAACTGGGACGTGACGGCTGCAGACAGGAGGTTAGTGGTATATTCTTCTCAAGGCTTCCGGGCAGCGATTGCCGTGGAGTTATTTCTAATAGCACCATGCAGCCCTTCCCTCTGAGACCCGACACCATAGCCTCGGGGCGGCCCACCCAGGGGTGCGGGGAACCTCCTCCGTCCGGACAAGTTACTCCGGAAGCAGAGGCACAGGACACGCTCTGTCCGGGGGGGCAGTCCCGTAGTGGAACCGGACAGCAGGACTCGAGCCCCAGCCCCAGCTTTCTAATCGTGCTGCTCGTGCGTCCAAGGAGCAGACATTCCCTGAACCCAGCCCACTCGCAGTGAGGGTTCCAGCATGCAACGCCACGGCTGGCTAAGCAGTCAGGCCAGGGGCCTTCCTCCGATGCGTTTCTCTCTGTGCTCGGGATGGGGTTTAGGGAGGAAAGACTTACTTGCTGCCCTTGTAGCCCTTGAGGTCCTCTGGGGCCAACGGGACCCTTAAAGGCAAAAGGGGAGAAACGTCACACACAGCCACACACGCTTCGTGACAATGAGGTCAAACAGTTAAAAAAGCTGCTGAGCCTGGAAAAGTGATGATGCCTGGACTGCGGGAGAGGAGGGTATCTATCCCCGGGATCTGTGTCCTCTGGATGCAGCTGGGGCCACGATGAGGGGGGGGGGGGGGGGTCTAGACAGTGATGGGGGAGGGGCTTTATCCTGAGCATCCGCTTAGTGTACCTCACGGGCTTTCTCATTTAAACACCAGGTGGTCACACGGAGTCATAACCAAGGGAAGAAAAGGGGAGTGCAATTTAAAAAAAAAAATTAGTTAATAAATGTCTACACAACTTCTTAAATGGCACATTTTAAAAGGTAAAATCAATGACATCAAATCAAGTTTGTTCTTATGGTCAAAACTTATTTTTTTAAAATTAATCGGATTGTTAGCTAGTAAGAAAATAGAAGTTTCATGACAAAAACAAACGCATATGCTATTCAGACTTCAAACAGATTAAAACGCATCTGTTTCAGAAAATTATCCCAAGGTAATCATGGAGTGAGACCACACTGCTGGTGACTTAAAATGCCTGCACTGTTTCAGTGGCTCCTGATGTGGCCGTGAGGAGTGGGGGGTGGGGGTGGAGGCATCTGTGAAGCCTGGCTTTACCCTGTTGCCTGAAATCCTACCAATCTGGGGTGCTTTCAAATTACATGCTGAGCAAGAAGGCATGGCAGAGCTGGTTCCAAGAGTCCTTGCTCCCTGGGCCAGCCCAGGGGAAGGGCTGCCTAGCGAAAGGGGACGGTCAGGGGTCCTCGCAGGGCGCCCCCCTGTGGCCGTTAGGCAGGTGGAGAAGGTTCAGAAAAGTGGGGGATGATAGAATAAAACTGGCAAACTGGCTTCACAGCTTTGCCAAATCACCGTTCCTAACCATACAATCCTCTAACCACTGTTGTACTTATTTTAAAAGTGCGCTTTTAAATGGTATTGGTGGATACATGTTTCAAAATGCCTCGTTTTCTTTAAATAGTAAGTGAAATACATGGACAGCCCGTTATCGATGTCAACAAACTGCACCGCTGTGAGCGGACTGCTGGCTTTCCTGCACTAGCAGGTCGCTAACCGCCTGCGGTGAAGGTGGCTGTGCGGGGGGCGGGGGGGGGGGGGAGACACCCCCTGCTCTCCGCTAGCGGCCTCTTTCCTGGGTGCTGTTAGCCTGTGGGGTTCACTAACAGCCTGTGGGGTTCACTAACAGCCTGGGGGGTTCACTAACAGCCTGTGGAGTTCACTAACAGCCTGGGGGGTTCACTAACAGCCTGGGGGGTTCACTAACAGCCTGTGGGGCTCACTAACAGCCTGGGGGGCTCACTAACAGCCTGGGGAGTTCACTAACAGCCTGGGGGGTTCGCTAACAGCCTGGGGGGCTCACTAACAGCCTGGGGGGTTCACTAACAGCCTGGGGGGTTCGCTAACAGCCTGGGGGGCTCACTAACAGCCTGGGGGGTTCACTAACAGCCTGGGGGGTTCGCTAACAGCCTGGGGGGCTCACTAACAGCCTGGGGGGTTCACTAACAGCCTGTGGGGCTCACTAACAGCCTGGGGGGCTCACTAACAGCCTGTGGAGTTCACTAACAGCCTGGGGGGTTCGCTAACAGCCTGGGGGGCTCACTAACAGCCTGGGGGGCTCACTAACAGCCTGTGGAGTTCACTAACAGCCTGGGGGGTTCGCTAACAGCCTGGGGGGCTCACTAACAGCCTGGGGGGTTCACTAACAGCCTGGGGGTTCACTAACAGCCTGGGGGGTTCACTAACAGCCTGGGGGGTTCGCTAACAGCCTGTGGGGTTCGCTATCAGCCTGGGGGGCTCACTAACAGCCTGGGGGGTTCACTAACAGCCTGGGGGGTTCACTAACAGCCTGGGGGGTTCACTAACAGGCTGTGGGGCTCACTAACAGCCTGTGGGGCTCACTAACAGCCTGGGGGGTTCACTAACAGCCTGCAGGGTTTGCTAACAGCCTGGGGGGCTCACTAACAGCCTGTGGAGTTCACTAACAGCCTGGGGGGTTCGCTAACAGCCTGGGGGGCTCACTAACAGCCTGGGGGGTTCACTAACAGCCTGTGGGGCTCACTAACAGCCTGGGGGGCTCACTAACAGCCTGGGGGGTTCACTAACAGCCTGGGGGGTTCACTAACAGCCTGGGGGGTTCACTAACAGCCTGGGGGTTCACTAACAGCCTGAGGGTTCACTAACAGCCTGGGGGGCTCACTAACAGCCTGGGGGGTTCACTAACAGCCTGAGGGTTCACTAACAGCCTGGGGGGCTCACTAACAGCCTGGGGGGCTCACTAACAGCCTGGGGGGTTCACTAACAGCCTGTGGGGCTCACTAACAGCCTGTGGGGCTCACTAACAGCCTGTGGAGTTCACTCACTAACAGCCTGGGGGGTTCACTAACAGCCTGAGGGTTCACTAACAGCCTGGGGGGCTCACTAACAGCCTGGGGGGTTCACTAACAGCCTGTGGGGTTCACTAACAGCCTGTGGAGTTCACTAACAGCCTGGGGGGCTCACTAACAGCCTGTGGGGCTCACTAACAGCCTGGGGGGTTCACTAACAGGCTGTGGGGTTCACTAACAGGCTGTGGGGTTCACTAACAGCCTGGGGGGCTCACTAACAGCCTGTGGGGCTCACTAACAGCCTGGGGGGTTCACTAACAGCCTGGGGGGTTCACTAACAGCCTGGGGGGCTCACTAACAGCCTGGGGGGTTCGCTAACAGCCTGGGGGGCTCACTAACAGCCTGTGGGGTTCACTAACAGCCTGGGGGGTTCACTAACAGCCTGTGGGGTTCACTAACAGCCTGGGGGGCTCACTAACAGCCTGTGGGGTTCACTAACAGCCTGGGGGGTTCACTAACAGGCTGTGGGGTTCACTAACAGGCTGTGGGGTTCACTAACAGCCTGCGGGGTTCACTAACAGCCTGTGGGGTTCGCTAACAGCCTGGGGGGTTCACTAACAGGCTGTGGGGTTCACTAACAGCCTGCGGGGTTTGCTAACACCCTGCGGGTAAAAGTGACTGTGTGAGGAGATACCCCCTGCCCCAGCTAGTGAGTGGCCTTTTCCCCAGGTGCTGTCAGCCTGCGGGGTAACGGGGTTCGCTAAGAGCCTGGGGTGAAGGTGGCTGTGCCAGGAGACACCCCCCGTGAGAGCTAACCGGCCTCTGTGTCAGGTGCCGTGTCCCCGTCCCGCTGCACTCACCACGGCGCCCGGCATCAGCCCCATCTGACTCCCCAGCCCGGCCTTGTCATCCAGCCCGGCCATCTGCGCGGAAAACGGCTGAAAGGCAATGGTGGACAGGGCAGTGAGGGTCCGTGCACTTACCGGGACGTCCAGCACACACCGGGCAGAGAGCATGCACGGCACCCCGGCCTCCCTGCCCTGGGCCATCGCTGCGGACTGCTGCTTTACAGCAAGAACGGGGTTCCGGTGGCTTTTCTCTGCGTCTGGTGGCCTGTGGTTGAGCAGCCTCCCGCAGACCCCCGAGACTGCGCCGTTTCAGAGCGGCGACTGCGAGGAGCCGAACGCGTGCGGCTCGATGAAACCACGGACCGTCTGTGAACACGCGGCGGCCTGACCCACCTCCGTTTAGATCTCTTTATGGGGTCTCCTCCTCCCCCCCCCCCCCGCCACGGTCCAGCGTGCCCACATCGCACGGCGCCGGAAAGAAGCTTTAAACACGCGATCCCGTGTGGGACGGCGCCGCTCAGCGGGGATGCTCGTTTGCGGCGCAGGCCCGGGGAGTTCTCCTCTGGATGGATGTACCTTAATTAAACTCCCGCCATCCCTGTAGCCGGATTCCTGGATGTTCCAAGACCTGGCAACAGTCTGGCCTGCTCTCTTTCGTAGGTAAACACTCCGCTAACCCAACTGACCAAAAGCGTCCCTGCGACTGCCCTTCTCCAGATTTGGGTGCGAGGAGAAGGCACGGGCTGTTTGAAAACATAGGCCGGCGATGCCTTCTGCAGTCAGTTGCCAAACAACTGAGTGGCTGTGACACAGAACTTGTATCTCAGGGGCTCCTGTGTTCCCGCGTTTCACCAGGCACCTGCTCAGACACCCCCACGGCTGCCACGGAGACTTAGAGGTGGGCACGGACAGACGTCGGGTCTCACTTCGCTCCCGGCAGGGAACTCGGCAGGGAAACGCTGGGGGACAGGGGCGTGTCACTCCGTGGCCCTGTCACATGTCCTCTCGCTGGGCGTGGAGTCACACACACCCCCTCCGCCCTCCCGGCCTTTCTCCTTTCAAAGGGTCCCCTGCTTTCGGTCCTTCAGTGTCCACAGAGGACAACGGGCACCGAGCCCAGAGCCGCCCCGGGGAACGCCTCTGAGGCGGCCCTTCATAAAAAAAGCCGCTTTGCGGACTCGAAACAGACGTACGAGCGCGAGAAATGTTTGAGTCCCGATTTCAATGACCGGCAGGTCAGAGTCCCAGTTTCAACGCAGAGGCGGGATTTTTTTTAAAGAAAAGAAACGGGGGTAAAAAAATAGATACAGAGGCAAGGAAGCATGGAACAGACTGTCAAACTACAGCGGGAAGGCAGGGGAGGGTGGGGGAAGGGGGCTGTGGGAGATCAACCAAAAGACTTGTGTGCAGGCATATGGGCATAACCAATGGACACAAGACACTGAGGGGGCGGGGGGCAGGTGAGGGCATGTGCTGGAGGGTAGGGGAGACCGGGGGGAGGTCAAGGGGGGGAAGGAAACATATATACTACTATTTGTAAGACTTTCAATAATAAAAAATCAAATAAAAGCTCATTCACTATTAAAAGAAGAAGAAGAAGAAGGAGGAGGAGGAGGAGGAGGAGGAGGAGGAGGAGGAGGAGCTGCTTTGCGTTTCCCAGCAGGCCCCTGGGGCTGTCTCGGCTTCATCCTCGTTCACAGCAGCTCTGCACTCCCTGGGGGCTCTGACAGCCAACAGTCACCCGCTGAACCCACCCAGTTAAAGTCACAGCAATAAATAAAACTCCCCGCACGACCGAACCACGCACGATGCTCCCCACTCACCCTGCTGATGCCGTCGGGGCCGGGGTGGGACGGGTGTCCGGGGGGCCCCGGGGGCCCTGGCTGGCCGGGAACACCCGGCTCCCCGTCGATTCCCTGGGGACCACGTGGACCCTGGAAAACAAGCGGGAGAGTTAGCCCCTGCCCAACGCTGTGGGCACAGCTCCTGATGGAGGGGCTGTCGGGGTTCCGCTGTGGGCACAGCTTTGGATGGAGGGGCTGTCGGGGCTCTGAAGCCGGGGTGGGGGCGGCAGGAACTGGGCCCTGTGGCCACGGCTGCGCAGACAGAGCCGGGCGTGGAGACGGAGGGATTTGCATACGTGAACTTGCACACCGAACGCCAGCTCCTGTTCTATTCACAGGTAAGCCGACATAGCGTGTCCTCTCCGAGTGGATTGTAAAGACGGAACCAGAACTTCAGGGTCGATAGGAGTCCGGGGGGTCCGGGGACACTGACCCACAGGGGGTCCCCCTGCCCCACCCAGGCCTCTGGGATGAACCGTCACCGTTCAGAGCCAGCTCGGAACGCAGCCCGCTTTTCCCAGAGCCCACGATGCACTGTGCGCCCCGTCAGCCCCTTACACAGTCAGGGTCAGTGGTACCCTTGGTTCTCTCCCTTCCTGATGCCGCGGCCCTTCAGTACAGCTCCTCCCGTGGCGGTGAGCCCCAGCCATAACATTATTTTCGCCGTTACCTCATAACGGTCATTCTGCTATTGTCATGAATCGTACAGTGAACGTCCGTGTTTCCCGACGGTCTCAGGCTCGACAGCAGCGGTTCTCAACCTGCAGGTCTCGAACCGCCGGAGGCCGTCGGAAAACACCGATATTTACATGACGATTCACTAACAGCAGCAAAATTCCAGTTACGAAGTAGCAACGGAAATAACGTTACGGCTGGGGGTCACCCCCACGTGAGGGGGGCTGTATGAAAGGGTCGAGGTGTTCGGAAGGTTGAGAACCGCTGTGTGAGACAGAGTGAGGTTAAAATTCAGAAAAAACGGCCCCAAATGAAGTGGCTAGAACAAGCAAGGTTACAAGAGAAAATAAGAAAAATATGATAGTAGGAAGATGATCCTGCTTATTGATAACTATTGAAAACAAACATTGTAATTTGGGAATGCACTAAAATTATATCCTTTCCTATTCCCAATGGAGCCGAGTCGCAGACGTTTACAGCGTCATTACTGTTCCCTTCAGAGTCCGTCCCTCCACCCCCCAGATTCCCCCCACCCCAGATCCCCTCTCCCAGAAAGTGACCTGCAACGCCAAGTTCTTGCAGACTGCCACCAGGGGGCGACCTCCAAACGCCCGCAGGCAGAGAGGAGTGCCGAAGGGGGATCAGGTTAACGCACTGCCGGTGAGCAGGGTGCCAAGCAGGCCGGCGACCATCGGTGAGGGTGAGAGCTGGGGGAGCTCCCACTCGGCAGACGTGACACCGACAGACGTGCAGCGGCACGTGTACTCAGCACTCAGCACCCATCCACCGCACGGGCCTGGCCGGGGGCTAGCTGCTCATCCCCGAGACGTTCCCGGGACCCCACGCTGGAGGCTAAGACCCGAGATGAGACATTCACGGTGGCCGTGGGCCGACCAAGAAGGCCCTCGAGAGTCTGTCTCCACCAGCGTCCTCAACCCGCTCTGCCTTCCCAGGGCCGTTTGACCTCAAGAGGTGAGGCCAGTTGTCAGGACTGTGCGAGGCAGGGAGCGCTGCCCCGGGCAAGGGTGGGTAGGAGGCCGCCAGGCGGCCAGACATCCTACAGGAAGCCTCTGCCCCTCGGCGACAGAGCTGAAGCTGAGCGCTGCTCTGCCCCGGGAGCCCCGGAAGTGCCGGACGGCAGTGGACACGGGGAGGAGGGGGTGTTGATGAGGGGGGTGCCACCCCATGTTGCGTCAGCCACGGCTTGAGGCCAGTGAAGCGGCCCGTGTAAGTCGTGGGACTTGGGGCAAAACATTCTCCCCGCGGGCGTCCCGTGACCTCGTGTCGATAGCGTGAAACCCGCCGTGGCGGGCGCGTGCACAACGGGAAATCGGCAAACGCTACGGGCACTCGGTTCACTTCCAACGAGTTGTCAGACGCTCGCCCCACGGCTGCGATTACGAGGGAAGAGTTCTCTTACTTGGGCAGCTGCCAGGTGGTCTTGCTTATTCCAAATGAATAGCTCCTCACTCTGTCCCACCCACCCCCCCTACACACACACACACACACACACACACACACACACACACAATTCACACTGATTGTTCAGGCCTCGTGAAGGTAGGAAGTGGGGCACATCACACACTAAGTAGAGAAGAGAAAGCAGGGGAGTGAAAAGGAAAGGAGGGGAGGGGAGGGAGGGGAAAGAAGAGGAGGGGAGGGGAGGAAGGGGAGAGGAGAGGAGGGAAGGGGAGTGGAGGGGAGGGGAAGGAGAGGAGAGAAAAGCAGGGGAGACGAGAGGAGGAGAGAGGGGAAAGGGAAGGGGAGAGGAGGGGAGGGGAGTAAGTAGATTAATAAATCCTAATACAGACTTCTGGAAAAGTCCAACCCCTATTTCCATAGCAATTTTCACCCCTACATAGGACTCCGAGTTATCAACTGTCCTCAGTACAAACACATGGGTGCACCATGTTTTCCGCATAACCCTCCACCCTCCCACCCTCCCTCTGCCCACCTTTGTCATTGCAGACCCTGGACAGACCCCGGAGAGCTGACCACGGTGGACGAGCTGCCCCAGTGAGCCGGTACAGAGCCCAGCAAGAGGCTGGGGCAGCAGATCATCAGCCCAGCTTCCTCCCTCCTGCCCGCCTGCCCGCCTGCCCGCCTGCCCGCCTGGCCCTGCTGCCCCCCGCGTGTCTGCAAACACCCCCCGCCACACCACGCCAGCTCGGAAAAGCAGAGGCTCACCTACGCTTCTGAACATTCACCAAGTAAAATAAAACATAAAATGGCATCGAAAAGGAGAAGAGGGGGGCAGAGCTCCCAGCGACACGTCCTCTCTCTCTCGTTTACGTATTCAAGCGTGCTCGCTGCTTACCCGTTCGTCCATTCCTCCGTGTAGAGGGCAGTGAACACGTATTTGAAAGGTTCAACGTCCAGAGTTAAATTTTAGGACATGGCATGCGACAGGAAGTAAAAGAGCACAGAGTTTCCAGATTGAAACGGGAGGTAACAAGAGCGAAGCACTCATCACCCCGCTGTGCAGTGTGTGGGTGACACAGAGAAAGAACGGCCGTCCTGGGAGAGCGATGGGCAATACAGGGCAGCATCTGGTACATCCAGACGATAGTCTCCTGTCTTATCTCCAAGGAATGGAGTTGATTATTTACACTTAAGGCACTCCCTTTATTCTGGGAAGGGACTTGGTGGTTTTCAGAACCATCCCTTCCATGGCTCTGCAGAACCGCTCGAAGAAGCAGCAGCACGCTGCTTGTGAAATAGACTCATCTTACGCCCACGGGAAAGAAGATGTGTCCTCGGTTAGTTTCCTTTTCCTTATCCATTGGGGTGTTCCTGGGGCAGCCACAGATGGCAGGGCCTGGAATTTTATCTCATCGGTGGATTCTTGTGATTGTTTACCCATGAGTCACAGCTTGGGAAACAACAGGAGGCATTCATTATGTCCCCAGATACTACTCCATTCTGATTGGCCTCACGAAGGACAGAGACGTGCCAGCTGAGCCATCGAAGAGGAGGGCGGGAATCATTAGCATGTGGCCACGTCCTCTGAGTCAGGGGCTGACCCGGATGTCCCAGGGAATGGGGGTGAGAGAGGAGCACGGCCACCAGGTCTTTGCTGCGGCCGGAGAGTGGGGGCCCGGGGGCTCCGCACCCAGCACCCGTCACACACACAGAGGGGCCCACGGGCAACTCACGGGCTTTCCTTTGGGGCCTCTGTCTCCTCGGGGTCCCTGCGATCCTGGAGGGCCCTGCACGGAAAACGGAGGTTACAACGCAGTCACGGGCCTGCGGGCGGTTTTGTCTGAAGGGCTTGGTGGGTAAGAAACCGGAAGTGGGGAGAATGTGTGTGAGTGTGTGTCTGTGTGCGAGTGTGTGTGTGTCTGTGTGTGAGTGTGTGTGTGTGTGTGTATGTGAGAGTGTATGTGCGCACTTGCGCGAGTGTGTGTGTGTGAATGTGTGTTGAGTGTGAGTGTGTGTGTGAGTGTGCATGTGTATGAGTGAGTGTGAGTGTGTGTGTGTGAGTGTGTGTATGCATTGTGTGTGTGTGTGAGCGTGTGTGTGTGAGTTTGAGTGTGTGAGTGTGTGTGTGAGCATGTGTGTGAGTTTGAGTGTGTGAGTGTGAGTGTGTGTGTGAGAGTGTGTGTGAATGTGTGTGAGAGAGTATGTGTGTGTGTTATCCATCTAGTTACCTATGAATGCTACTGCGAATCCAAACCTAAACTCTGAAATATGCTATTCTGTTGTGTGATATCTCCAATTCTACTGCTATGTAATTTAATTTCATTAACTGATATCAACAGTTGGTTTCATTAGACAGATAAAGTAATCCCCCTTTAATACACAGACCAGTGCTCCCTAATTACAATGCGGAAGGTCAGACTAACATCAGTGGTGTAACCATGGAGTGTTTGCCTTCACTTGGCGAGACGCACGCTGACCCCAGAGAAAGAGCAGGTGCCACAACTGCAGAGTCCAGTGGCCTGTGTGTCCCCCCCCCAGAGGCCTTGGGGTGTCCCTCCACGGCCCCTGTGTGTCCCTGCAGTGGCCCCTGCGTGTCCCTCCATGGTCCTACGTGTCCCTCCAGTGGCCCCTGGGTATCCCTCCAATGGCCCCTGTGTGTCTCCCCAGTGGCCCTGTGTGTCCCTCCAGTGGTCCCTCTGTGTCCCTCCAGTGGTTTCTGTGTGTCCCTCCAGTGGCCCGTGTGTCCCCCCAGTGGTCCCTGTGTGTCCCCCCAGTGGTCCCTACATGTCCTTCTGGTGGCCCCTGTGTGTCCCCCCAGTGGTCCCTGTGTGACCTTCCGGTGGCCCCTGTGTGTCCCTCCAGTGGCCCTGTGTGTCCCTCCAGTGGTCCCTCTGTGTCCCTCCAATGGCCCCTGCGTGTCCCTCCAATGGCCCCTGTGTGTCCCTCCAGTGGCCCCTGTGTGTCCCTCCAATGGCCCCTGCGTGTCCCTCCATGGCCCTGTGTGTCCCTCCATGGCCCTGTGTGTCCCTCCAATGGCCCCTGTGTGTCCCTCCATGGCCCTGCGTGTCCCTCCATGGCCCCTGCGTGTCCCTCCATGGCCCCTGCGTGGCCCCCGTGGCCCCTGCGTGGCCCCCGGGGCTGCAGGGGGCGGCCTAGCTGGAAGGTGGTGAAGGAAAGCTGCTGAAGCCACCAAGTGCCCTTGCTTTGCAGTGACTGCCTTTTTGTGGTAGAAGATCTGTGAGATGTTCAGTCCCGTGAGACCTAGCGAGCCCGAGAACGCCGAAGGGAGGGACTTACTGAGGGCCCGGGGCGCCCGCGGATGCCGGTCACCTAAACGAGAAACAAGCCATCGGTGAGGACGGACGTCTGCCCACAGAGGTCCAGAAACGCCAGCAGTCAACAAAGAACGGCAACAGCCCCGAGGGTTTTCAGGAAGCAAAGGCAGCTGTCCCGGGGCCCTCCGCCCGGGGGGCAGCGAGTGGCCAGCTCTAAGGGGGGGAGGCCTGGCAAGGACGTTGGGGGGCCTGGGCTCTAAGGGGGGGGAGGCCTGGCAGGGGTAAGGGGGGCCCGGGATCTAAGGGGGGCGGCCTGGCAGGGGTAAGGGGCTGGGCTCTAAGGGGGGGGGGGGGGCGGCAGGAGGTGGCCTGGCAGGGGTAAGGGGGGCCCAGGCTCTAAGGGGGGGGAGGCCTGGCAGGGGTAAGGGGGGCCCGGGATCTAAGGGGGGCGGCCTGGCAGGGGTAAGGGGCCCGGGATCTAAGGGGGGTGGCCTGGCAGGGGTGAGGGGCTAGGCTCTAAGGGGGGGGGGGGGGGCGGCAGGAGGTGGCCTGGCAGGGGTATCAGGGCCCAGGCTGAGCCCCGGACGGCGGCCGCTCCCTCCCCAGCAGCTGCCCGCGTGGGGACTGCCCTGGCTTAGGGTGTCCGCTGTGACGCCGTGGTGACTCTATGGAAGGCCCCCCCAGGACGGAGCCGAGACACACTGCGCCAGCCGCAGGAGGCACGGAGCGTGTTTCCGTGAAAAGGGAAATCGGGTTTCTTTCCCGGTGACTGTTCAGGACCAGCGGCCGAACGGCAAATGCCGAAATGCCGGCACCGCCGGGCAAACCAACGCCACGCCCTTTCCCTGGCGAGACGACAGCGTCTCCCAGCTCTGCGCGGTGGCTGCTGCCCTGCTGACCCGATGGGCGCCTGGCTTTGAGCCCCGACAATCGGATGCGCCTTAAGAACTTTCATCCCGGGGGGCTGGGACGGGGGGGTGCAGCTGTGTACTTTCAACAATGAGGGGATTTTAAAAAATGACTCCGCACAACACGAGGCTCGGCCGGAGGGGGCGTTCAGCCCCGGCCCCCGGGTCACAGGGCGATGACAGGACCGGAAAGGGTGCGTCTGTCACTTCATAGTCTCAGGGAGCCTGTCTGTGTCTGTCAATCCCGCTTTTCACTCTAGGTGCGGGGCTGTGACAGTCAGGAATACTGTCCTGAAGGAGCATGAAGCTTGCGATGAAATAAAGAATCTATGTTGGGGAATATTCAAAATTGTACTTAATAGCCGGACCCCGTTTGGCCCAGTGGGCAGAGCGTCGGCCTGCGGACTGAGGGGTCCCGGGTTCGATTCCGGTCAAGGGCATGTACCTTGGCTGCGGGCACATCCCCAGTAGGGGGTGTGTGCAAGGGGCAGCTGATCGATGTTTCTCTCTCATCGATGTTTCTGACTTTCTATCCCTCTCTCTTGCTCTCTGTAAAAAAAAATCAATAAAATATATTTATAAATAAAATAAAATTGTACTTAATAAGCAAAAATGTAAATTAAAATTAACTGTTGTATTAGGGAATTGATCTTGGTTTGCTTGTTTTATACCAAAAATTTGGTTGCAAAACAACACATTTCCCTTTTTTTTTTTGAGAGGACGCACGTGAGCACCAACATTCGGCTCTCGCCAGCTGGCGGCAGGTGACGGGTGTCACAGGGGCTGTACTCACCACGGGCACTGATCCCGGCTCCCCCTTCTCCCCCTGTGGAGAGAGAACACGGCAATGAGCATGACGTACCAGTGTGCTGAGCATGAACATGTCAGACCACAGTGTTCTGGGCAGACACGGGGAATGTCTACGAAAGGAACACAAAAATTCACAAGAGAAAGCTAACCCCTTTGGGAACTTGGGTGACATCATTTGTGAGGAAAAAAAAAACAACAAAACACTTCTCCTCTGAAAGCGGGAAAGCAAAGCCAATTCCGGTTTTCCAACCACCAGCCCCCAAGGGCCCAGAGACCAAGAAGCGCTTGTGAGGAGCACGGGTCAAGTCTGAGCGGGAAGCGCTGCCCACGGGCGAAAAGCAAAACGTCCCGAGATCCAGACACGCGAGTTGTCACGCTCATCGTGCGCGCCGCCTCGGTGTCGATAGCGTGTCCGACGCCAGTCCTGAAGCCCGGGCCGCCCTCCCCGAGCCTCGTGGGCGAGTCTGAGCAAGACCAAGAGATAAGTGTGCTCAGCTGAATAAAAAAAGAGAGGGAAACATAAACGATGTGACAATATTAGATAATTTTAATATCTGAGGAAAACCTACAAAAATTGGATTGATAGGAAAATAAAAAAATAACATAAGAAACCATCATAACTTAAAGTAAATAAAGCCAAGCACTTTAATTTGCTTTTACAATAGACTAGTAGCCCTGCACACGAATCTGTGCACCAGTAGCTTGCCAGTAGCTCACTGCCGCCCTCCAGTCACTCTCTGCCAGCTGCCCTGCCCTCCTGTATGTCCCCCAACCCCCTCTTCCCACTCTTCCTCCTGTAGCTCCCCCTGCCCCCATTCCCCTACCCCCCATAGCTTGCTGCCCTGCCCCCTCCTGTAGCTCTCCACCGCGTTCTTGTCGCTCACTGCCCCACCCTCCTGCTGATCTGTGATCTGGTCATTACGTGGTTGGTCGTTAAGCTTCACAGCATCACAGCCATTTGCACATTATATCTTTACTAGAGACCTGTTGTGGGAAGATCCCTGCAAGAATAGAGCTTCCTGCAGCCCGAGCAAAGCTCCCTCCCTTCTCCTCTGCCTCGTTCCCTCCCTTCTCCCCCGTCCCACTTTATGACTTCTCTGAAGCTTCGCTCCTTTCTGTAGTGCTCGGCTTCCTCTTCTGTGTGCAGATATGCAAATTAACCACCATCTTGGTTGGGTTGATTTGAATACTCACTCTGATTGGTTTGTGGGTGGGGCTTGTGGGCGTGGCTTATGGGCGTAGTGAATGTATGTCAATTTGCATACTCTTTTATTAGATAGTAGTATATAGGATGTATTAAACACAAAAGGTGTGGATGGAATTTCTTTTGATTCTTAGAACCCTAGACTCTCAGAAGCTGTTTTGTTAGCATGACACCAAGCATGGGATAATAACCGTGTGCGGACTGTGCTGACAGGTCGCTATGTTATCACATTTTGCTTGAGTTTTTTATCTCAGGATCTGTCACTGGCCAACCTGGTCTCCCGAAGGCATAGCCCTGTCCCTTCACACCCTCTGCCTGGCACACGCACGCTCAATAAACCCTCCGTGAGTGTGTTCATTTTCACTGATCGCTTATGAATCAATGCTTTTTACTAGACATTCGCAGAGAATAAACACATTAAGGATTATCTTCAAAGAGTGGGAAAAACAAGAATAATGAGTTCTATTTTAATTTTTTTCTTTCACATAGATTCTTTTGTCTAATTATAAAAATAACTAGAGGCCCAGTGCAGGGAGGTGGATAAGTCCCCTCAGCCCAGCCTGCACCCTCTCCAATCCAGGACCCCTCGGGGGATGTCCGGCATTATAATCTAGGACCACTGACTCCTAACTGCTCGCCTGCCTGCCTGCCTAATTGCCTCTAACTGCCCCACCTGCTGGCATAGTCACCCCCAACTTCCCCCACTGCTGGCCTGGTCACCACCAACTGCCCCATGTGTTTGGTTGTTTGGTCATCACTCACTAATGCCCCTGCTGGCCATGTCTCCCCATGCAGCGTGTTGCTCAGTCATTTGGTCACCCCTTGCTGCCCCCCCCCCAATGGCCTGGTCACCCATGCAGCCTGCTGCTTGGTTGTTTGGTTGCCCCTCACGAACCCCCCTGCCAGGCTGGTTGCCCCATGCAGCCTGCTGCTTGGTCATCCGGTCGATTGCAATGGTTGTTTAGGCTTTTATATATATATATATATGAGTTTATAGTACTTTAATACTTTGGGTGATTACTAAACAAATTAAACTGATTATTACAGGGCAGTTTTCACTGACATTTTTTAAATAGAGAAAAATAAAGAATAATCTATAGCTCATACTCAGTACTCTGGAGATAGTTAATATTAGTTTCCATCGTGTGTCTGAACTTGGTTTACCTAAGAAATGCCTCCGTATTTTATGTTTAGATTTTGTGTTCATTTCTACAATTAAAAATAACAGAACAATGAACATACTAATGAATGTTGGTATGGCCTCTCTAATGAATGCCATGTGACATATCTCTGGAAATTAAAGTTGTCAGTTAAAGATGTCACATGTTTTAAAGGTGTCTTCTCTAAATCATCTAATTGCACCCCCAGAGGCACAAGCTGACTGTCCCCCACAGCATCTCACAGCTGAGCACAGGCTGTACGGGGAGACTCGAGGGTCCTTTGAGCCAAATGGTCTCGGTGGTGAGCTCCTGGCAGCACAGCGCCAGCATGTCTGCCGCTCCTCACACTGAGCAGCTGTCTCTGGGCCAGGCGCAGCTGAGAATCAGGGTAGAAAATGGCTCCACAGCAGCAGGAAGCAGCTCTACATGAGTAAGTGCCAGGGGGTCGAGCCTGTGCCCCTAGCATGTGCCCTGACCAGGAATCGAACTGTGACCTCCTGGTTCATAGGTTGACGCTCAACGATGGGCCAGGCAAGCATTTTAATTATGTAGAAGGGATATATACACTGAGTGGCCAGATTGTTATGATCTCTGAATGCATAATAATCTGGCCACTCAGTGTTTGTGTGTGCGTGTGTGTGTGTGTACGTGTGTGTATATGTGTGTGTGTATATGTTTGTGTATGTATATGTGTGTGTGTGTATGTATATCTATTTTTTTTAGAGGCCCAGTGCATGAATTTGTGCATGGGTGGGGTCTGGCCATCCTGGCCAGGGGGAGGGGACATGAGCAGTTGGCTGGCCTACCTGCTGGTCAAACTCCTGGTCAAGGAGACAATTTGCATATTAGCCTTTTATTATATAGGATTATATAGGATATACGCTGAGTGGCCAGATTATTATGCGTTCAGAGATCATAATAATCTGGCCACTCAGTGTAAATCCATGCCCCCCCCCCTGTTTTTTTTAAGAAATAAGGGACTTTATTTTTTTAAGTTTCTTTCTGGAACACATCCAAAAACAAAAAACAAACAAAAAAAAAAAACAAGTAGAAAGGGAGGATAAATGATTTCAGCCATAATGAGAACAATAGGCTAGCCTCCTAAGAATGGTTGTGAAATTTCTGTTCTAAGAGACCAGCAAGAACGTGTCTGCTATGCTCCTCACTCTCTGATGTCTTCCCTCGCTACCTGGTTGGTTTATTCGATGTCTCATTGTGAGTTCCTATCTCTCTGCAGCATCCGAAGTGGGATTAAGCACTCCGTTACCAGGTTCTGACAATATGTTTGTCCAATGTGGCTACAATACCTCCTGCTTTGGAAATAAGCCGCAAGAGTCGTTATCTGCTGCTTTGTTCATACGGGCTTTTTAAACACCTTATCGTGAGCTTTGTTAATTAAGTTAATTGACGCGGAAGCAAAATTTATCTGAAGTTTAACTAAATTTGTTTTTCATTCCCATTCGAGTGTCCAAATTCAGATGAGCATCAACAGGTTAATTTTACGTCTTGTCTGTCACCCGCCATTCGGCGCCCCATCACCTTCATCAGGTGAGTGCCTGCCCCACTCTCGCCTTCTTGGTCCTGTTGGCCTCTTCTTGAGGGTTGTCATGAATAAGTGAATAAATTACAAATGAAACCAGCGTGGAGACACCAAGCATCGCTCTGCTCTCCCTGCTGGGACGTCCGAGGTCAACGGTGGCCTGCCCGCAGGCACAGAGGCGGGGCTGCCTGGCCCGGCTGGCGGTGCCCGGCCCCGTGTCCGGCCACCTGTGGGAACAGGCCGGGAGCCAATGGCAGACCGACACTGCCCGTTGGTGCGTGCCTGATCACTGAGCAAACTGAGCCCATTGCTTCGGGGCAGTTTTCGCTGTCAGCTCTTCTTTTATTGCATGGACCTTCTATGCATTTATCTAGGTTGTTTGAGACCTGAACTCAAACTGTGAAGTCTGTTTCTCTCACTTTTAGATATGAATTAAACCAGCGTTAGTAGGCCTCTCCTCTGACCTATGTTCAAAGGGCAACAGTTTCCCCGAGGTTCATGGCAATTAAGACAAAGGTATGACTGCGCCCTCCGAGCCCTGGCCACGGCCTGGCGAGGTCACCTGCCTTTCCCACGGAGTATGCGCGGCTGCCCTGAGCATCTGCCTCGCACACACCGCACTTCCGTTGTCCGCAGGTGGAGAGACACTCGGTTTGCGGGTCATCTGTCTAGGAACGGCCTTGGAACGTGGGGGTGACTGCCATTTCCACGGAATCCTGAGCCCCTCCCACTGGGATGAGACGGAAGCAAAGGCTGCAGTTGCCAAGGTAACTGGAAAGCTGAGGACACACCTAGAGAAGCGGACTCTCCCATAGAGGGACCACCACTTCCAGTCAACAGGTGGTAATGGCCCATGGGGGAGGCCACAGCTACGTGAAACCACTTTCCTCCTGAGGGTGAGGTTGACCTTGGGGTTAGATTTAAGGCTCCTTGAAGGTGAGAAAGAGGGGGTGCTTTGAGTCTGGTAAAATGCTCAACTGATTCCTTTAGTTGAATATTTACTTCCCAACTAATGGAAGAGGGACCACAACCCTAATGAAGTAAAATTAATGCCCTCCCTTCCTCTTTCCCTCCCTCCCTCCCTTCCTTCTTTCCTTCCTTCCTTTTCTTCCTTCCTTCCTCCCTCCTTCCTTCTTTACTCCCTTCCTCCCTCCCTTCCTTCTTTCCTTCCTTCCTCTTCTTCCTTCCTTCCTCTTCTTCCTCCCTCCCTCCCTTCTTTGCTTCCTTCCTCTTCTTCCTTCCTTCCTCCCTCCCTTCCTTCCTCCCTCTCTTCCTCCCTCCCTCCCTTCCTTCTTTCTTTCCTTCCTTTTCTTCCTTCCTTCCTCCCTCCTTCCTTCTTCCATCCCTTCCTCCCTCCCTTCCTTCTTTCCTTCCTTTTCTTCCTTCCTTCCTCCCTCCCTTCCTTTCTCCCTCCTTCCCTTCCTCCCTCCTCCTTCCTTCTCTTCTTTCCTCCCTCTCACTCCCTTCCTCCCTCCTTTCACTCAGTTAAACTTCTGTTGCACGTCTGATGCTTAAGGGACATGTACTAAGCATGATGATAAACAGAAGTAATTCAAAGGTTAATGTGACCAGGCTCAATCCCTACAGGGCCCAGTGCCTTCTGGAAGAAACAGCTATAAACAAAAATTAACCAAGCACATGAAATAGAAGCATCTGTAATCGGTAAGCAAGAGGCTGCACTGAGCTCATGTATTTATACTTGGATGCTGCTTTGTACTTTATGAAAGGGTTCCAAACCCTTCAAAGACACATGCTTTGTAGATAGTATTAGGATGAAAAACACATTTATAAAAATGAATCGATGCAAAGTGAAGCTTACCTTTCTTCCTCTACCTGTAAGAAGAAGAGAACAGATGTTATTTTATGCAGAAATGGTTTCTTCAAATCTCCTAAAAATTACTTTTAATAATAGGCAGTGGTTCTTTTCCTACCATTAGTGCGCTGAACTCAAAAGCTGTTTGGGATCAGTGTATCCATAAGAGGCAAAACCATGCATCCCTTTAGAGAATTCTGACATTTTAAAAAATAATCCTCACGTCATTTATATAGCATTGAAAGCTCACCAAATTGCCAGATGGCCCATCACATCGCAGCCACTACCCACCCCCTTGGAACCCCAGCCATGCACAAATTTGTGTACCACGCCTCTGGTTAAAATCATAGTGAACTATTTTAGACACTATTGTCTGCTTTTGTTTTTTTAATATTTTTGGAGCAGTCTATTCATCCATATGAGGAACAAGCCCAAATATATTAAAGGTGTACAATTATAAGTAAAACCCCTCTCCCACTTGTCCCCGTCCCCTGGTTTCCCATGTCTCACCCACAACGTGAGGGCACTGTTCCTAACTCTCCTTGTCCCGCCTTCCCATCCAGAAACACAACAGAACGTTGTTTGTCGAAGCCATCCTTTGAATTAGTAGGGTTCTACAGTTTCTTCAGACAGATCTTGAACGTCTTGTGTTAAATTTATCCTTAGCCACTCTATCCTCCCTGTTGCTATTATGAAGTTTTTATTCTCATTATTTAAACGATGATGTAATCACATATGGCAAACCTAATAATTTGTTTATTTTACATTGCCCTCCTCCTAAAATCCTTTATTTTTGTAGTGTGTGTGTGTTGTTGTTGTTGTTGTAGTTGTTGTTTATTCTCTTTGGTTTTATAAGCACATGATTCTATTTTCTGCAAAGCAATAGTTTTACTTCCTCTTTCTAATTTCTAAATCTCTAGTTTGTTTTTTTTTTTCCTATCTAGCCGCTTGCTCAGGTGCATTCAATAATGTGGACTTGCTGCTCTGGTCCTGCATATCCATGTTTTACCTCTAAGTCTGGAGAGAATGATCCCATCGGTTAACATCCTTTCCCCTTGTTTTCCAAGATTCTTTCTTTCTCCTTTAAGCTTAATAATTTTACTAAGATAAGTCTCCGCATTGATTCCTCTGGGCCAACTTTTTCAGACACTTGGTTTCCCTTTGCCATATTAGAGTTTAATGTTACTTCAGAGTCGTTTTCTTGTATTATATGATCACTTATATCTGTTTCTGCCCCCAGCATTCATCTCTTCGCGGGGTTCTTCTTCAGGAATAACTGTCATGTTGCTACTGTTATGAATCATAATGTAAATATCTGTGTTTTCCAACGGTCTTAGGCGACCCTGCTAGCGGTTCTCAACTGGTGGGTCGAGATGTACCGTGGTTGTGGGCCCATCCCCAGTAGGGGGTGTGCAGGAGGTAGCTGATTGATGTAACAGGTTTATGATGACATGTTTGGTCCGATGACTTACCGGTTTTGTGATGACATGCTAAACTGAGTTTACCTGTTGTTGATCATGTAAATGTAGTGAAAGCCTCCCACATTTTTCTCTCGCGGTATCTTTGTACGAATGCCATCGCCAGGTGTTTTTTGGGGGAGGTGGTTACTGTTTTGTTGATATGCACCTGGGAATGAACCGAGTTTTCCTAAACCAGCTGTTTGCAGGAGGTTGTGCATTTGGCCCTGGTACTTTGCTATTTGCCTTCATTGCCCAGTGTACTACTCACTTATCCCCCACCGATTGGATTTTACTTTATTCCTTGGAGTTTCTTTGAAGAATGTGTCTGCTTCAGGCAGCCCTTAAGTCTCTTGCTTTAATTCTTTCCATTCTGCCTTCCTCATTATTTCTCAATATTTGTGTTTGGATACTTAGTCAAGGCACGCTGTAACTTGAATGCTATCCAGAGGAGACTTGGTCAATTATTGTCCCGTGTTCCCACAAATACAGTGGAAACTCCATTCTATTCTCTGGGATGTGCAGTGGCGTTTGGGTGAAAACAAAGGCTTGGCGCTGTCTTGACCGGGAGGCATCCACGTCTCTGACCCGCGAAACAATGACCTACTGTGACCTCCACCTCACCTGCTCATGAAAACACAGGCATGGAAGCTTGTCTCCTCTCCTGTGTGAGTTTAACACATACTCCCATACATGTAGCCTCTGCTAGACCCATGCACTTTTCTCTCAAGAGCTTTCAAATGAGCAGATGACACCACTTTCTCCAGGATAGACGTTCACTCCCTTTGCTTTCTCGGCCAGCGCTGAAAACATTCGGAGCTCGTGTTCTGGATGGTTCTGTGGCACTCCGTTACTTTAGGAATCACCCTTCTACTCCCAAGGGCGCGGGTGGCACCAGGGAAGGTGATTTTTCCCCAGGTTTCCTCTCAGTGCATCAACCGATGTCGTAGAAAACCAACCAGTACCTCTGAGGCAGCGGCACGGACAGGTGACAAACGGCCTCTAAGGTGGTCCGGGACTCTCCACTGAGCCAGACCTACGCCAGACTCAGCCACAACTCCCCTGGCTTTAAAGAGACGGAGCATCACTAAGAAGCGGGTGAGCAGAGTCCTGGCTCTGAAGACCACTGGAGAGGGACTTGGCTGTCCTCTGGGGCTGTGAATCGGGGGCCCCCGCCACCATCCCGGGGCCTGGATCCGGCCAGCAAGGCCAAGCGCTCACTCACCGAAGCCGCCGCCGCCACCGCCGCCGCCTCCAGCCGTGTTTGGGCAGACCGGGCAGCACTCGCCGGCAGGCGTGATGGGGTCCGCGCACTCCAGCACCTCCTGGCACTGGATCTTGTCGCAGAGGATGGCCCCGTTGTCGCAGACGCAGATCTGGCAGGGGGCGGGCTTCCAGATGTCCCTGTTGAGGTACATCTGGCCGTTCTGCGTGCAGGCGATCTCCTCGCCATAGCCTTCTGCAAGGAGAGGAGAGGGAGGTCAGGACTCCTGGGAGGTAGCGAGCTGGGACAGAGGGAGGAGGGGAGTCGGCCTGTGGCTTCGGAGGAAGCCGCTGTGGCTCGGCATTGACCCCTCCTCCCTGAGTGTGCAAAGCGCAGGCGCACGTCCCTCATCAGTGTTCCCATCGGACACCGCGGAGCTCACCACGAGGTCAGCACGACACCGCATCCCGCTGTGGGCAGCAGGTGCCGCGACCGGGAGGGATGCTGAATCCTCCCCAAGGCTTCACGTTTTTAAAAATACACTTGACTGGTTTTCACCGAGAGGAAGGAAGAGGAAGAGTCAGAAACATTGATGAGAGAGAAACATCCACCAGCTGCCTCCTGCACACCCCGCACCGGGGATGTGCCCGCAACCACGGTTCACGCCCTTGACCGGAATCGAACCCGGGACCCTTCCATCCACAGGCCGACGCTCTATCCGCCGAGCCACACCGGTGAGGGGCAGGCTTCATGTTTGAAGGTATAGATGACAAAACATGGGAAGAATGATAAGGAAGCATAAAATAAAATAGAAACACTGTGAAAAAGCAGGCGGGGCGGGGGGACTAGCAGGTCCACGGGAACACATAATGGTCACGTTCAGGCGATCCCTGGGTGACGGTCAGGCCCTAGAAACTCCAGCTCAGCAAATCCCACCATGGGAGACACTGTGTGTTCTTGCGCCGAGAAGACAAACTTGTTTTTCAGGGTATGGGCTGCCATGGCTCCGCGGTTGAGCATCAACCTATGAACCAGGAGGTCATGGTTCAAGTCTCGGTCCGGACACGCCTGGTGGCCGCGCCATCCCCAGTGCGGGGCGTGCAGCAGGCAGCGATCGAGGCTCTCACCACTGATGTGTGTGTGTCTCTCTCTCCCTCCTTTCCTCTCTAAATTAAATTTTAAAATACATATTTTTTTTAATTATATGGGTTTTAAGGTAAAAAAAAAAAAAAAGAGTAACAGTGTCGCTTCTGTGGAATGCATCTGCCTGAGGCATCCTGAACTGAAGGTGCTCGCTAAACCGAGACAGAAACGCAAAGCTTACCCAGGCAACGCCGTCCCTCTCTCTGCGTCAAAATCCGTTCAGAAAAGCCTGGGCCGAAACAATACGGCAGCCTGTTATCTACCACCTGCCGAATGCTTCCCTGCCTGCAGGCAACACTGAATGTGGATTTGGAAAACCTAGGCACGCACAGTAACAGCACTTGTATTATTCACCGACCACAAAACAAAGGCGCGCATCACATCCTTAACCCTGCGTTTTCTAAAAGCAAACCGCAGCATGTGAAAACGTAAAGCAGATCACACTGCCCTTGCTTCATTCCCTCAGGAGCTTCCCAGCGGCTGAAACCCAAACTCCTTTCTGCAGCCCAGCTCCCCCCGCCCCCAGACTCTCTGCCCCCTCACTCCTGTCCTGGCGCAGCCCTTCCTTCCCTGGTCTCCGGTCCCCTCGCCACTGTCAGGGTTTGCCTAGCGGCCCCTCCCCACAATTCTCCTCTGACAGCCTCACAGAAGTGGACTTCCTTTAGCCGATTGATGTGCTTCGCAGAACTCTTTAAAGAACCCACTTATTCATCTCTCCATTCACTCATTTGCATTGTGTGCCAGGCAATCATCTGTTGCTAAAATGTGACAAAATGTGTCATGAGCCCTGTCCGGTTTGGCTCAGTGGATGGAGCGTCGGCCTGCGGACTGAAGGGTCCCGGGTTTGATTCCGGTCAAGGGCATGTACCTTGGCTGTGGGCACATCCTCAGTAGGGGGTGTGCAGGAGGCAGCTGATCAATGTTTCTCTCTCATCGATGTTTCTAACTCTTTATCCCTCTCCCTTCCTCTCTGTAAAAAAAAATCAATAAAATATGTTTTAAAAAAATAAAATATATAAAATGTATCGTGATTAGTATTAGTGAACTTATTGTTGTCTATTTCCTCACCTCCTCCACTGGACAGCATGGAGATAAGGGTTAGTGTGTCTGTTCACGGTGTTATTTTATATATATATATATATATATATATATATATTTCATTGATTTTTCACAGAGATGAAGGGAGAGGGATAGAAAGTCAGAAACATCGATGAGAGAGAAATGTTGATCAGCTGCCTCCTGCACGCCCCCCACTGGAGATGTGCCCGCAACCAAGGTCCATGCCCTTGACCGGAATCGAACCCGGGACCTTTCAGTCCGCAGGCCGACGCTCTATCCACTGAGCCGCACCGGTCTCGGCCCACGGTGTTATTTCTAAAGACCGAAACCACTCTTTGCCGAGCCGACACCCACCCAGCAGTTCTCCCGTCAACGGACGTAAACAAACGCGCGAATGAATGGAAAGCGTGGTTCGCTAACGTGATTGCACCAGCGTCAACTTCGCACCTGACAGGAATAAAACCCAAACCTTAAAAGGGCCTTCGAAATGAGCTCATGAGAGAAACGGCCGTTCGTCAGTCCGCATGTGCTCAAAAGCTAATGCGGAACTGCAGGCGGCGGGGATTCCGTCCGCAACGAAGACGCTGACCGACCGACCGGCCTCCCGTCTCCCCAGCTCTGCAGGTCCGGGCAGCTTCCTCCCCCCGCTTCTCCGGACCGTCTCGCAGGCGTCTTTCCTCGCGGACACCGCCCCGCGGACATGCTCTCCGAGGCCGGCGCCGGGTCCGGAGAGGTCCCCGGATACCCCCCCCCCCCACCCCACGCCCGCTGATGAGCCCGCTCGCTGCCCTCCCCCCGCCGCCCGCTCTGCAGGGGGCTCCAGACGCACAGCCCAGCAGGAGAGAGACCCTCCTCCGCCGCCCGCTGTCGGCTGCACCGTCTTGCAAAAACCAAGTAGAAATGGGCACCTCGAGTGAGCAGCACGGCCTTGAGACGGAAAGCCACTCTGAAGCTACGTGGCTCCACGAGGAACACGTCGACACAACGCAGCCTCCGGGGAGACAGACTAGCCCCGTCCTCATGAGAGGATTCCATCGAGGAAGCAAATTCCCTGACTGTCCACTCGGCTTTACTACTGAGGAGGGAGATGCCCGTCGCAAACACGGGGACGCCGTGGCTGAGAGGGGGACGCACGGTCTGCTCAACGGGCTCCCCTCCCTGTCCCGCAGCCCAAGGGACGCGGCGGCGGCGCTCACCTGTCTTCCCGGAGGAGGGTGTGTGCCGGCACCGCCCAGGCAAACACGGAGAGCCGGGGGTTCTGTCCTCAACCGTCTGTCTGACTGAGGTGTAGCTTTCCAACGCGCGGAGGAAACCACCAGACACGTGGAAACAGAGAGAGGCCACCGTGGACAATAAGCAATAAGCACAACGACGTGCAACGCCAGTTCCCCGTGAGACGTCACGGACGGTGGGACAGACTCTCTGGGGGCGGGTTGCCTGTCCTGCAGCTCCTCTGAGCTGGGCTGGGATAAAAAGACTTGTGCCCGAGGGAATGGTGCTGAGAGAAACCAGCCAGGCAGAGCAAGACCACACCCCACGATCTCGCTCAGATGTGGGGTCTAGTGAACCAGAGTCACTGAGGACCAAAAGCAGACCCGGAGCCGTGGGGCAGGAACAGACTGCGGAACCTCGGGGGGAAGGCAGGGCGGGGGGGGGGGGGGGGAGACCAACCAATGAACGTGTGTGTACGCATCACCGCGGACACGGGCAAGGGGTGGGGAGGGCCTGGGAGGGGGACCAGGGGCTGCTGGGAGAAGTCAATGGGAAGAAAAGAAGGACCTATGTAACACATTCAACAGTAAAGATGGAAAATAATAAAAAGGAGCACACGCACGCACCCACACGTGCTCACACACGTGTGCGCGCACACCCACATTCCCACATGCAGACGTGCTGACTGATAGCGAGTCAGCTTCCTCCTGAAGCTGGAGAGAGCAGGACCCCAGTCAGGGGCAGAGAAGGGCCGTGCGGTCTCTCTGAACGGCCGCGGGAGGATCAGTCGCCCTCTGAGTCCCCACCGGCCCCTCCGAGGAGCGCTTGTGATTAAACTGAGACGATGGGGAGGGTGAGCTGGCGCTGTAATGGCCAAGAGACGAAAAACCACATGCCTGCGACCGCCTTCCCTCCCTTCCCCGGACCGTCTGTGCGCATCACAGAGGCCCAGGCTCTGTGAGTGACAGGCGCGGATGGGGAGCTGGGAAGGGAGCACAGGGCCAGTGCCCGCTGGGAGCACGGGAGGGAGCACAGCAGAGAGCATGAGGGCAGTGCCTGTCAGAGAGCACAGCAGGGAGCACGGGGCCAATGCCCGCTGGGAACACAGCAGGGAGCACAGCAGAGAGCAGGGGGCCTCAGTGCCTGCTGGGAGGAAAGCAGGGAGCATGGCAGGGAACAAAGCAGGGAGCACGGGGCCAGTGCCTGGCAAAGAGCACAGCAGGGAGCACAGCAGAGAGCAGGGGGGCTCAGTGCATGGCTGGGGGCACAGCAGGGAGGATGGGGCCTCAGCGCCTGCTGGGAGGAAAGCAGGGAGCATGGCGGGGAGCAGTGCAGGTGAGTGGGCGGGTGAGCGAAGGAGGAGGCGCCAGCTCGCTGGTGCGCCTGTTAGGGTCTCCTCTTCCCGTAAACTGCCCGAGGGCGAGGTGCACCAAGGCCGCCCGCTCGGAATGAATGGAAAACGGGTCCCTTGGCGGCTCTCGCGGGTGTGTCCCTGGTGTCTGGACCTCTGTGCCCAGCATGGAAAAACATGCATCAGCCCCAGCAGCTCAGGCCTGAGGACAGTCTGCAGGAAAAGCTGCACCGCCCTTTGGCCTCCCAGTCCTGCTGGCCTGGGCCTCCCGGGGTTGGAGGGTCCGAGCTCACGCCCCGAGCTCCTCCCTGGCCATGCAGCCTGGTTGGCAGGGAGCAGGCACAGCCAGGGGCCTGGTGAAGGGGGCGGACCAGGCTTGAGGGACCAGGAGGCAGTGACAGAGCAGCCACGGCCCGTTAGATCAACCGCCAAGACTGCCTCTCCCGATGCCCAGCCCGGACGGGGTCTCGGCTCTAGAACCCTCCGGGAGCCTCCCCGCCTTGTTTACCCCCCGCAGAGGGAGAGGCACCGAGGTGAGCGCGTTCAGTCCTTCCCTCGGACTGTTCTGAGAGAGCCCGACACTCCACGGTCATCGCTGCTCTTTTCTGTCTGATCCGGACTCTGATCCCAGCCCCCAAGAAGGGTGGAGGGGGGGTGTTCCTCCGGGTCTGGCAGGGGGCACTGAGTGAAAAGGTGGTGGGTGAACAGGGGCGAGACCCTGGCTTCTGCATCGCGGGGTCTCCCATCCACCTGCAGACTCGGCTCTGCGGCGAGCCCTCCCCCCCGCCCGCCGGAAGGCCATTCAGATTCTTACTTTTGGGGTTTCCTCCTCTGGCATCGCACCAGCTGAACAACATGGGGCTTGTGGTGACTATCGGAGCGGGATTAAACTATCATCCAAAGGACCATCCCAGTTTATATGCTAAATAGCCTGCTTCCCCGAAAGTAAGACATCCCCCGAAAATAAGACCCGCTCGCTGTCATATAAGGCATCCCCCGAAAATAAGACTTGCTCGCTGTCATATAAGGCATCCCCCGAAAATAAGACCCGCTCGCTGTCATATAAGGCATCCCCCGAAAATAAGACCCGCTCGCTGTCATATAAGGCATCCCCCCCTCCCCCCGAAAATAAGATCTAGCGCATCTTTGGGAGCAAAAATTAATATAAGACACTGCCTCATTTTCGGGGAAACAGGGTAGAAGAACAACTAACTTTGGAACATCTCGTGAAACCTGAGTGAGAAGAAGAGCACGCAAACAACATGAGATCCCACTGTCTACACATCTTCTCCATGCACTCAGCCAACACGCCTCAACCCAGAGGCAAAGGCGTGTCCTTTAACTAGGAAAACTGCTGTTTGAGCTGGACTTAAAGTGGAAAAAGTAAAGAGGGAAATCTCTTCTCTGAGGGACTCAAGTTTCTTCCCAGGTACCACGAGGAGGGAGATCTAAGCGGCCGCGGCCAAAGCGTGAACCTGGTCTGGAAGACAGGTGTCAGGCGGCTGTGCCTCTGACATGGGTTCCCTCCAAAAACACGACCACAGCATTGAATCGCCGCAGACGCACCCCCAGGAGAGGGGGCCCGCGGGGCTCTGAAGACTCTGGAACTTTCAGGAGTAACTTCACAGAATGCCTGGTTTCTTTTTTATTATTGTTAATTTCTGCAGAGCGGAAGGGAGAGGGATAGAGAGTGAGAAGCATCAGTGAGAGAGAAACAGCGATCAGCTGCCTCCTCCACACCTCCCACTGGGGATGTGCCTGAAACCAAGGTACATGCCCTTGACCGGAATTGAACCCGGGACCCCTCAGTCCACAGGCCGACGCTCTACCCACTGAGCCAAACCGGTTAGGGCAGAACGCCCAATTTCTAATGTCCGTCTCCGGTGGAGAAATTAAGTGCCTGTGCTGTGCCCATGTCTGCCTAAAGGCACAAATAGTTCTGAGTGTTTTGAACGAAGCCTGTTTACAGTCTCTCTCTGGGGTCACGCTGCTTGAAAGAAAAAGGAGAACACAACATCTACCTGGCTGTATCTCTTCCAAACGGGTGGGAAGGCATTTTGAGAATCAAGTCAACTTGTACTGTATCACTTCTTTGCAGCTGCATTTTGCTTTCTTTTTTTTCTCTTTCCTGGCACAGAAGAAAAACCAGGCCTCTGGAGAAAACACAGACATCGTAATCTGATCCTGCTTATTCATCCTTTATAAACTTACTAGAGGCCCGGTGCACGAAAATTCATGCACTCAGGAGCAGAGGGAAGAGGTCCATCAGCCTGGTCTGTGCCCTTTCCACTCTGGGACCCCTCGAGGGATGTCTGACTGCCCGTTTAAACCCGATCCCGGTAGAATCAGGCTTAAACAGGCAGTCTGACATCCTTCTCACAATCCAGGACTGCTGGCTCCCAACTGCTCACCTGCCTGCCTCCCTGATTGCCCCTAACCACTTGTGTCTGCCAGCCTGATCACCTGCTAACCACTACCCTGCCAGCCTAATTGATGTCTAACTGCTCCCCTGCCTGCCTGTCTGCCCCCAACTTCCCTCCTCTGCCAGCCTGGTCACCCCTAACTGCCCTCCCCTGCAGGCTTGATTGCCTCCAACTGCCCTCCCCTGCTGGCCTGGTCCCTCCCAACCGCCCTCCCCTGGTGGCCTGATGACCCACAACTGCCCTCCCTTGCAGGTCTGGAACCTCCCAATGCCCTCCCCCATTGGCCATCTTGTGGTGGCCATCTTGTGTCCACATGGGGGCAGGATCTTTGACCACATGGGGGCAGCCCTCTTGTGTGTTGGAGTTTCATAATAATATTCCAGCTGTAGGAAATGAGAAAATTGGATCTAGAAACAAAACGTGGGGAGAGAATTTCATTCATTTACTTTATCTTTTGTCACCCATTCTCTTCTCTAAATTCATTGTTACAGCATCAGACCCTTGCCAGCCTCCCAAATCCTTAAGAGTTTCACAAACTTCCGGCTGGGGCTCCTCCTGCTCAGAGGCTGGTATTGATGGATGGTTGTAGGGACACATTGTGAGACAGAGAGCGCCCAGATTCCACACCATACAACAGGAATTGTGAAAACAACCCATGGAATGAGCAGAGTACCAGCTGCTCCACGCTAGTTCCCAGCCACAGTTCACTGGACAGAGACAGGAGGAAACAAACAAAAAAAGGCAAAGCAATTTGCATCTTTGTTTCAGTAATCCCAGAGGAATACCCCATTGTTCACCAAAGAGCCTTTCTCCAGTGGAGACTGGAAGGTGCAAACTGCTTTGCCTTTTTTCCCCTCTAATTCAGAGCCGATGTGCCTCTTCTAGAAGTGGAGCGCAGGAGCCCATGGACACCTTTCTCACACGCCCGTCCCCTCTGGGACACAGTGTGATGTGCTCCCCACAGGCAGTAAACATGTCGCGGAAATCCACTTTTCAGGGCACCTGGGCACACGAAGACTCCAGGCATGCCCCTGGAAAGAAGACCATGGCCCCCAAGTCTCTGTGCAATCTCTCCCAGACCACAGGCCTGAATCAGAGCTGTTTCTTTCCCAGTTGTCAGACAGGGATTTCCTGCCCGTCTCCTGCTGAGGATGGGGCTGGGGCTGCGATGGGGCTCCTGCTCCCCTGCCTTGCATACACCTCGGCTCTGCCCCCCAATAGTCTCACCCCCCCTCGCCCCGGCCGCCTTGGCCCAGCCCCCCAGCCCTGGCCTTAGCCCTGGCAGCGACCACCCAGCCCCAAAGGCACCCCGCACTGGCGGCCTCTCAATTTGCAGCCTCGGCCCTGCCTCCGGCTCCTGATTGGCTGGTAGCATAGCGAAGGTATGGTCAATTTGCATGTTTCTCTTTTATTATATAGGATTCTTTATTCACTGCACTTGTCCTGACCAAACTGGAATTTCTCTTACAATGAATTAAATATTCCACAGTTCTCAGTGGTTTTCTTTCTTATCACCTTCGTCTTACCGCCAAAGATTCTACAATACGGTGAAGTGTTCACAGTGGCCGGAAGGGTTGCACTGCCCCCCCTGGAGCTCACGCCTGGAGGCAGACAGGCACTGGACTTCCACCGTAATTTCTAAATTCAACCACCTGGGTAGATTTGGAGACCTTAACCCATAATCCCCAATTCTGTCCTGACTACCAGATTTTATTCATGTCTATTTTGTCTATCACAGGGGTGATTTCACTGAAGAACAGAAATGAAAACAGATTTCACTTTTTTTTTTTCTGGTATTCCCTACCAAGTCACTTTCAGAGCAGGTAACAGACTCCTTAAAATAAGACTAAAGCCTTTATTTCAGAATTGAAGTCCTTCTCTTCACCTGTCTTCATGTGCAGCTTACTTCTGTAGTACACATCAGTGACTGCATAGGAGCCACTTTGTGGTTTTAAGCCTCCATACATTCTGAATCCCAACACCAGAGAAATGCCACAGGATTATTCACAAAGAGAAAGGGCCTGCTGCCTTACTGGGAAGTTGTGAATAACCTTCCAGATGCACAGCAAAGCTATTCACTGGGAGATGTTTGTGCTTGTAGGGGGAACAATGGACAAGGAAAGCAAAGATAGAGGCTGGGGGTAAAAGGGGAGGAGAGAGGGGAGGAGGCTGGAAAGACCAACAGCCAAAAGAATCATTCCTTCTCTCAAACACCTTCACTACATCCAGAAGGAATATCTGCAAGTTGATTCAGCAAGATACAGACCTAAATTAGAGATATTTCATTATTCTATGGTTGAGTATGAAAAATACAAAAAAAAATATATATATATAGAATATAAGATTTTGACCTAAAGGTTCTTGTGCTTCTGAGAAGTTTCCTTAATAAGGAAACAAATAGGAACCAAATTAAAATACTGTTTTATGTAGAGGAAATGTGAACATGGAAAGTTAAACAGGGATTTCAAAAGCTTTACATAATTAATAACTAGTGGCTCTGTGCACGGATTCACGCACATTGAAAGGAAATTAGTTAGAAGGTGGCCGGCGGGGTAGGACTGGGTGAGATGGGCCAGACATGCCCTGGAGCTGGGCCCTCCCCGGCCGGCTGCACCTGGGGCGGCGCCGGGCTCAGAGGATGCCTGTGGAGTGAGCGGGGTCCCCCAGGCAGGTGAGGTCCCTCAACCTGGCCTGTGGGGATCGAGCCAAAATCGGCTCTCTGACATCCCCCGAGGGGTCCAAAGTGCAAGAGGGCACTCTGCAAAGTTGCTGTCATACAGGGTGTGGAATGTAAACACACGTGTGCAGTAAACCAGATTAGGGCCAACTGCCCAGCAACCACACAATCCACAGCCAAAGGTGGAATCATGTGACCACACAAGGAATCAGGCTCCCTTCTCTCTGGTTCCAGGTGCATACCTGAGAACCACCCCTGCCAAGCCACTGCAGCTCCGCAGCTCCTGTGCTGAGCATCTGCCTCCTGGTGGTCAGTGCCGGTAGGACGGTCAGACAGTCACTTAGCCTTTTATATATATAGCCTGTTCAATATTATTCCTTTCAGTTTTAAAGTTTGGATTTTATCATTACTATTTAATTTATATTTTGATGTCTTAATACATGATTTCTATAAAGAATATATCTATAAAGGAAAAGAAACTTTTGTCATTTTCTTAAAATATCTATGGGAAGGTTTAAAATTGTCAAAATGTTTAAATTACCAGCTCAGTCCCCAAATAGGCATGGAGCACTTATTTATGCGCTGAACCCCAGTGGTTAGCAGGTGTTGAAATCAGAGGAGAAAAGTTCCGAACATCTGCTCACCTGTGGAGTGTAAAACTTGGATTGGACAAAAAGACAGATTAATAGGTTGCTTGTTTTAATAAAGGAAAAGTGTGTCTCCATTTCTCTCCTTAATATATAGAAAAAGATAAAATATCAGCCTTCTTAACTTTTAGGCAACATAACATATTCTAGGCTAACACAAATAATTTTGCCTTAAATTGCTGCTGAAAGTAATCCAAATAAATTAGTCAATCTGGCAAAAGGAATGGAGGCAGCCTTTAATCCATTTAGTCAATATTTATTTATAGAGCAAATTTTACTGAGTACTTGTCTAGCGCAAGAGCATACTTTGGACCATGAAATGCGATGTCTGGAGTCCAGCTTCCTTGCCAAAAACAATCAAAATATACAGAAGTTGCAATAGATGATGAAACTTTCTTGTAGGAGAAAAATAAGTTTGCACGTATATGCAGTGCACTGTGGAAAATCTGCGTGCACACTGAAATTTTATGAACTCCATTTCCTCACAAACTATGAATACGGAGCCATTTCCCTCTGTGCCCTGAGAGGTCTTCGCCTAATATTATTTATTTTAATTTGCTAGAACTAATTCTCAGGAACATAAACTTGAGGATTTTTCAGAATCCCAAACAAAAACAACCTTCAATCACGGCAAGAAAAAAAAAGAGTCATGTTTATAAAGACAGACTTCAATAAGCAACACGTGAAAGAAATACAGAATTCCGAAGGCCTGAAGTCAAGGGAAGATAGATCACCTACTGGACTGTCCCACAGTGACCTGTGTGGTCACAGAGTGTGTTTCAAACTCCAGGCCAGTGGTCGGCAAACTCACCAGTCCACAGAGCCAAACATCAACAGGACAACGATCGACATTTCTTTGGAGAGCCACATTTTTTAAACTTAACCTTCTTGTAACGCCACTTCTTCAACACAGACTCGCCCGGGCCGTGGTATTTTGTGGAAGAGCCACACCCAAGGGGCCAAAGAGCCGCATGTGGCTCACGAGCTGTGGTTTGCCGACCACGGCCCTAGGGCAGTCTGGCTGCACAGATGTGCGTGAGGGGACACCGCACACGCAGGCACGCCATCCCAGTCCCCACGGCGCGGAATCCAGATCCCGGGCGGGTTTGAGGCTGGCTCCCTTGCATATTTTTGTCTTCCAATATATTTTTACCAAGAATTATTTCAAGTTATAAAGTAATTGGAGGCAAACATCAAGATAACGTAAGGTATGTCCTGGCTGGTTGGTTGGAGCATTCATCGTCCAACGCGCTGCAGGGTCTCAGGGTTGATCCCTGGTCAGGGCACAGGCAACCGATCGATGTTTCTCTCTCTCCCCCTCCACCTCTGTCTCTCTCTCTCTCTCTCTCTAAAAGAATCCATAAAAACATATTCTTGGGTGAGGGTTTAAAGAAGTCACATACTGTATTCTTTCTCATACTATAGTCTATTTCCTGAACAAGTTTTTATTCTCTGTCTGTCCCTTTCCCGAGCGCTGGGAGTACAGAGGGAAGGTAATGAAAGCAGCCCCAGCCTTACGAAGCTCACAGATGCCTGGCCGGTGTGGCTCCGTGGTTGAGTGTCAACCTGAGAATCCATCAGGAGGCCATGGTTCGATTCCCGATCAAGGCACACGCCTGGGGTTGTGGGCTTGATTCCCCAGAGGGAGGGGCACAGGAGGCAGCCAATCAACGAACCTCTCTCATCGTGGATGTTTCTGTCTCTCTCTCCTTCTTCTCTCCTCTCTGAAGGAAGAGAATCAAAATGTAAAAATAACTTTCAAAAGAGGGCGGTCTTTCAGTGTGTGTTGCGAGAAGCTGGCCCTCAAAAAGAAGAAGAACGAGAACAAGAATGACAAGAAACGTCCACACCAGCGAGAAGGTCCGTCCGGCAGGGGACACGCAGGTCACAGCGTGTCCGGTGAGAAGCCGGCTGCGGCCGGGGCTGGGGCGGGCACACTGAGGAGCGGCAGCTGGCGCGGGCCGCGCCGGTTTATGTAAGAGAAGTCAGAAGAGTTCTGTAATTCGAGTTCTGCAATTTCCTTATTTATTTTTCTTCAATTTAATACTTTTCTAGGTGTGTTGTTTTAGGTGAAAAACTAAAATCCAAAGCGGTCTCTTCCAAAACTTCCCTGCCCAGCTGCTGGAGGCCGCCGCTCCTGGCCCTGGACGGCCGCTGGCTGGCAGCGGGCTCCCTCCCTCCGCCAGCTGGCAGGGACGGACCGGGGAGCACGGCACCCCCTCCCTGTGGCTGCCTATGTTCCTCTCTCTGTCATTTCTTCTCTCGCCCAGGGTACGACAGCAGCGTTCTTGTGTCTGCCCCCGCCCGGGGCCTCTGCAGCAGGGGCCTTTGGGAAGGTGGGGGTGCCAACTGCGGGCGCAGAAGCCAGGGCGCGGGCACAGCAACACGGGAGGAACCAGCCGCCACCGGTGGCTGCCCCTGGCGGCTCTGGCATGAATTATAAGTGAGTTTTTCCAGATGCCACTCCACAGCCACTTGGACGTTCAGCAAAACCAAATTTAAATTCCGTTTTTCAAATTTAGATGGAGAATTCCGGACTGTACTGCCTTAACATTTGAGGATTCAGGAAGCGTTGGGCGGCAATAATGTCCGGAGTGAAAGACGGCGATCGCCCGTGCCTGCTGGCCGAAACGTAGAGAACTGTGGACTGAGGGGTGCAGCGCCCTGCTGGACGTGCACGTCTGTTATCGTAGGAAGTCCTTCAGACCCACTGTCAGATCCCTAAGGCCGTGGTCAGCAAACTGCGGCTCACGAGCCAGCCACACGCGGCTCTTGGGCCCCTCGAGTGTGGCTCTTCCACAAAACGCCACGGCCTGGGCGAGTCTATGCTGAAGAAGCGGCGTTAGAAGAAGTTTAACTGTAAAAAATGTGGCTCTCCGAAGAAATGTCAGTCGTGGTCCTGTTGATGTTTGGCTCTGTGGACCGAGGAGTTTGCAGACCGCTGGCCTAAGGATTTAGCCAGTGACTCTGCTTGTGACCACATGTTGTGCTAGACACAGAGGCAAACACCCCTGCTCCATCCCATCAGCTTTACCAACTCCCACTGAGGACTCTGAGCAGGAAGCCCGTTCAGCCAGTCCTCTCCCCAGGGGTCACCATTAGTCAGGGAACCACCTGATTGAGGGAGGGTTCCATGAGAAACGAGAAAAATGGGATCGTGGAGAGCTCACCTTCTCTTAAGGCGGGGGCGGGGGCAGAAGTGGCTTCTAATCGGCCCTGGAAACGGATGTGTCTGCGTGGGGGAGGCCTGGGGGACGGCTGGGAAGGAACAGGAACACCTCAGAGCCCCGGAAAGAAAGGCGCACGGGCCACATCAGGAAGGAAGAAAGGGAGGCAGATCCGTGCAACGCCGGCTAGAGACATGGGGGCTGGGTGGACTGTGGCTGGCACAGGGTGGCAGAGAGGGAAACATGACGTCAGAGGTTCAGGATAGAGTGGAGGCGACCGCATCTGTGGGATATGGTGGTGGACTGAGTCACGCTCCCCCAACAGGGGTGTGGGGGTCACTGGGAAGGAAGTCCTGAAGATGCAAGGACTTAGGGGGAGAGGCACAGGGACATGGACACATGGCAGAGGCGGAGACGGGAGTGCAGCAGCTGCAGACCACGGTGAGTCAGGGCCTGCGGGCCACCCCGAGCAGAGCCACCCCAAGCTGAACCACCTCAACAAGCAGAGCCACCCCAAGCTGGGCCTGCGGGCCCCCCCCCCCCAAAGCCAGGAAACAGCAGGGAAGGGTACTCTCTAGGGTGGCGGAGAGAGCAGGCCCTGCCGGGACCGGGGTGTAGGACTTCCAGAACCAGGAGAGAACACATTCCCATCGTGATAAGCCACCCGGGCATCATGCGTCGTCATGCAGCGGCAGCCCAAGAGCTAATGGGGGTCTCTGCAGAAAGCAAGAAGAACGTAGAAAGCGGATGAAAGAGAATGTGGACAGACACATTGATCTGATTGGGAAAATCCTAAATCCTACTGAAGGCACATTGAGTCTTCGGGCAGAACGACCGTGTAAACAGAAACAGCACTGTCCTCGTGACGTCAGAGCCGAGGGCCTGGGGAGTCCTGCCCTGAGCCCCGACAGCCGCCCCGGGGGAAGCTCTGAGGCCGCGAAGGCCCCCCAGGAGTGAGTGGCAGGGCACTTGGCTCTTGGCTGCCCTCTCCTCAGGGAGACACTGGACTCCGCTTTGGGGAGAAGGCGGTGGGGAGACGGGTTTGTGTGCATCAAGTTCAACATTCACCCCTCCCACACGTGAGCATGAGGAAGGGAGGACACTAAAGGGCCAGCCCGAGGGAAGGATGAGAGCAAGAGGAGGGCGGACTCCCTTCAAAGGAAAAAAGAGAGAGGGAGGCACGGGTCCCTTGGAGATAGGAACCAGAGAGATGAGCATGGTTTGTCTGTGTTTTTGTTTGTTTTTGTTTGTTTGTTTTTAAGGAATTTGCTATCAAGGGGAAGCTAGCCAAAAAGTACCAATGTGAACTCCATTCTTTCTCTCCGGTCAGCTCCAGCTCCCGGGGACAGCTGTTCGTCTCACGACGCTGGGCCTGTGCAGCCACCCACCCGCACTCCGTCCTCGTATCCTGTGAGGCTGGCCCTCGCTTCCCTCGCCTCCAGGACGCCGATGGGAAAGCTCTCTCCACGACACAGAGAGGCCTCAGGCATTCTGCGGGGTATGGACAGTGGGTGACCGCACACCACTGATCACCCAGTTCTTCCTCAGATTGGTCCAAGGACGCAGGAAATGGAACTCCCCCGAGGATCCCGCCTGCATGGTACAGTGTGACTCCACAAGCAGCAAGCAGAACACTGTACTCTCCCTGCCTCACACAGACTAGAGGCCTCATGCTGAAAACACCGTGAGGGGAAGATTCAATCGAACTCAACATGGAGAAACACGATTTAAAGCAGACCATCAATTGCCTGCTTTTTAAGTTACATCGTATTCAAGTCTTCATTTCCTTTCATTTTTCTGAAATCTGAGCTCATCTTTACAAAAATCCTTAACTATTTAAGTTTAATCCTCTCTTAAAGGTTTTGAAAATAAAAATCTCCTCCAAGAACCTGCTACAATTTCAATTTTTTCCTATTTAGTAACCATCAGTTCAGTTGCGATCAATTTGACTGCCAATAGCCATCTATATATATAAAAGCCTAATGTGCAAACTGTCCCCTCGGGAGTCCAACCGGGAGACCTGGAGTCTGATCGCACACTATGCACTGACCACCAGGGGGCGGCACAGAACAAAGGAAGGCTCCAGCCAGCAGCTGGAAGACCCCAATCAGCCCCAATCGGCCAGGCCTAGGGACCCTACACATGCATGAATTTCATGCACCAGGCCTCTAGTTAGAACTAAAAACAAATCATAGAATAAATGTGATTGCTCATTTTGTTTTATAATAAGAGTGAACTAATAGAAAAATTTAAACCTGATCCATCTGAATACTTATTTATTGAAAGATAACTGTGAATCTGCAATTCTCATGATGGTAACAGAATAGCAGAGACTGAGTTATTGAGTGGAACTTTGTTAGCTAAATATGCAGCACAAAGGCTGATGGGATTGATTGTGAGCTCAACCAAACTTTTCCTGATTGAACCATATTAGCAAATAAGATGCCGGTGGACTGGATGAAAGAGAACCTTAAAGCAGGTACATCTCCCCCACAGAAATCTCTCTGGAGTTGTCGATCTGACCACAGGGGTGAGGCCTGAGCAGCATCTGCATTGCTAGACAGAAGGTAGATTAGAGTCGTGGTTTCCTGCCTTCTACACACTCCCGTGGCTTCTCTGGGGGCGGGGAGTCCTAAAGCACACATCACACTGTCCTCTGCGTGCACACCAAATTTCACGTACCCCGGAATCCACACAGGCAACACAGTTCTGCTTCAACTCATAACAGTAGAGCAGGGTTTCCATCCTGTGGGGCCCCCGGCTCGGACTCCTTATCCTGTCTACAGTGAGTGAAGCTTGCCCAGAGCTCACTGGGATAGGAAATGAATATGAAATGTGCTGCCATAACCCTCCCCCGGCCATGACTTCATGCTGCTTTGTGCCAGACCACGTGCAATGAACTATAAACGCCACTATTCAGTGTTCTGAAGATTGGTTCTTAAATAAAAACTTAATTACATTTTAAACTCACTGGTGCACAAATCCGGGAGGTCGCTTGACCTGGCCTGCACCCTCTTGCAATCTGGGACCCCTCAGGGGATGTTGGACTGCTGGTTTTGGCCCATTCCCTGAAGGCTAGGCCAAGGGACTACACTGGTGCACGAATCCATGCACCGGCCTCGAATATGCATATAAGATCTTTATTTAATCTCTTCTCACCCTCCCCCGTGTCTCCTTCTCTCTGAGATTCATCAGTCTGTTCCATGTTTCTCCATGCCTGTACAATGCGCATCTGCCCCCTGGTGGTCAGTGCATGTCATAGATAATGGTCAAACAGTCAAATGGTCGATTAGGCTTTTATATATATAGATTACCTGGGATTAAACAATTTTAAATAAGTTACCTTGACAATCATTTACTTTGTCACTCTTAAGCCTTAAAGAATTTGAAATGCTAATAAAGGAAAAGCCAACAAGACAATAAAGTATGCATGAGTGTATATCATCTAACAGCTAGTACACGAGGGTTCTTTGCAATTGTAGTATTTTGTGTGATGGAAAGAGGCTGGCAAATTCCTCTGAGTTATGATTACTAACACTAAACTAATATTCCCTATTATAATACTACAGCTAATACCTAAGTGTTTTATCACTTGAAAAGTGCTTTCCTTCCCTAATATTTAAGACGCATTTATAAAATTCCATTTATCTTCATGTCCTTAACAGGGTGGATTTCAAGGAAAACCATTGGCATTTAGAGTACGCCGAGTGGAACATTCTGCAGAATTTCTTAAGAGGAAAAGGAAATCAGTGCTTTGGCAATTATACTAAAATGTCACAAAGTCCTCAGACTCAGGGAGAATAAGTTCTATTTTTTTTTTTTTTTTTTAGTGAAACACTCAAATAAAATACAGATGGTCCTCAACCTACAATGGGTTATGTCCCCATAAACCCATCCACTGTTGAAAATATCCTAAGAGCTAAAGGCATTTAATACCCCTCACCCCCACACACCACAGCCTAGCGCAGCGGGCCTTACACATGCACAGGACACACGATCCGACAAGCATGGCAAGACCACACTGCACTCCTTCCTGCCTCTCCTGTGGCTCACCACTGCCCGGCAAGGTGGGGGCGCCCTCCCATGTCTCCCTGCTGCCCAGCAGGTGAGAGCCCATGATTGCACAGAGCCCAGGAAGAGACCAGCCTGCCTCATTTGCCGCCACGTTAAAGTGGAAAAATCGTAAGTGAAACCGTGTAATCCAAGGACTGACCGCAATGTAAATCCAATCTCATTTCCCTACAGAGTCAGCACTGTAACTTTTTACAAAAAAAAACGCATTCCACACTGAAGGACTAACCTCAGCAATAACAAAAATGACAGAGCAACGCAGGGAACGTCCACAGCGCGGGGCACTGAGGAGGGACTTCGAAAGGCCTTGGGAAAGGGAAGGAACAAACTGGGGTCTCCAGCAAGACACCCGCACAAACACTCCAGGAAGTGCGAAGGCCCGGAGCAGAGACACTGTGAGCCCGGCCACGCCGAGCACCTGCGCCAGCCACGTCCCACTCACCCCGAGAACTAGACCGAGCGGATTGGCACTCGCACCTCGAGGGGCTCTCGTCCTGGGAGCAGACAGACAGTGGCGATCCGGCCCCGAGCACCGCACGGACCCCGCGGGAACAGGTGTAGACGCCGAGGGGCACACGCGTGGTGGGGGCCTTTGTGGGAGGGGCCCACTGGCCTCTGGGTGGAAGAGGTGTATTGGCTGAGATGCGAGAAGAGCAGATTTCCCCCGGCGGCTGGTCTCACTGTGCAGCTGGAAGACCAGGAGGGACAGAAACCGGGAAGGGGGCACCCAGATGCGGCGGCGGGGGGGGGGGGGGGGGGGACCCAGACGCAGGCGGGACACGGCGGTCAGAGGAACCCGCAGCTTTTGTTTCAGTCTGACTTTGGAACTCTGGTCCGACCATCACCTGCTGTGGCGCCTTTGGCAAACACCCTGTTTGATCCTCAAGATGTTTTAATCCAATAAGAGAGAGTGAACTCTCCCCCACGACCCCCCAACACACACACACACACACACACACACACACACACACACACACAGGAGGTTGTCTGCAGAATCGAACGGATGAGAATGTGCTCTGAAGTAGCAACGCGTGTCAGCTACGCGCGACGGCCATTCGCTCCAAGGTCCCTGTCTGCCTCAGCCCCTCAGTGCACAGAACGGCCAGCACCGTTCAGGAGCTCTCTCCTCGGGGGACCCCTGCGTCTGGAGGGGGAGAAGGGGGAGCAGTCACGTAGGGCATCCTGTTGGCAGAAACCCGTGTGCAGAGAGCGACGGGCAGGGAGGAATCCTGGTCCTCCCACCACACCTTCAGGGCGGTGTTGGTACCGGCTCTGCTGGCAGCCCTCGGACCATCGCAGCGCCCAGCACCCCGCTTTCCCGGCTGCCTGACCAGACGTGGGGTGGGGGGAGTCGGGGGGACGGGGTGCTGGAGGCAGAGGGGTCCCTGGGGGTGGGCACAGCGAGCAGGCCTGCCAGTGTCACACGCCCTGCACCCCCTCAATCCCCCCCCGCCCCCAGGACGCGGTGCTCAAATCAGTCCGAGTCGGGACGGGTCTGAGACTCCCTCTGTGCCACCTGGAGAGGACCGTGCACGCCGCGGCAGCACCTGGCCCCGTTCTGTGAGGTTCCCGCTCTTCCCCCATTCACAGACCTCACCCCAAAGCAGGCCCATGAAAGGTGCGTTCTGTGACTTTAAGGGTTGGGCAGCCCCCACATCAAGGGGTCGCTTTCTATTTTGTTCTTTCCAGTGTTGCTCGTGTTGAGTTGGTGCCTCTGAAACGTGGCCTGAGTCAGGATCACGCCAAGAATGTGTTTGAAGTAGCGCGTGCTCGGCCCGCGGCCCGGGGTTCTGATGGTTCTGATGGGCTTTGCAAGCGGATGGGCGTCTTTCTAAAGCTCCTCCAGGCCCAGGCGGGGTGCTCCTCCGGGAATGATCCCCGGAGGGCTCCCCGCCGGCGCGCCCACGGCCGCCACTGCCTTCTCCTGAAGCCGGGGAAGGGCTGCTCCGCGGGGAGGTGCCAGCCTGCCTCCCTCCCGTGTCCGGGCGGCAGAGGACAACACGCGTCCCGTCCCCTCCATGACGGCACAGACAAAGCTACCCCGTTCACCCACGGGAGCACCCGCCCCGAGAACAACCCCAACGTGACACCCCCCTTCGTCAGCATCTTCCCAAACGCCCTTCCCGTCACATCCCTCAGACCCCAGGCCCGCTGCGCTCTGGCTCCGGCTCCCTGAGAGGAAGCCTCGGCCAGCACGGCGCCTCTGGGTGGAGGGCAGGAGTCACCACCCTCCACACGCCCTCCACGCACCCGGGACCTGTGTGCCCTCGCCGTCCACGGTGGGCTGTGTCACTGGGTAGAAGTCACAGACATCTCAAGAAACACGGCGCATCACAGGGAGACCTCGTGGAAGGCACGCCTGCCTCGCAGGGAGCGGAGAGCCGGCCTCACCAGGCGGGGCCTTGGCAGCAGCCCTGGGCTAGTCTTTGCTTCTATCAATAGGCAGGACAATCCCCCGTGTTACCACAGGGGCCCCCCCATGAGTAATTTGCTGAAGAAGTCTGAAACCCATCCTTTGGATATGAAATATGTAAAACGATTAAAGAATGACTTCCTTCATTCCTTTTATTGTGAGCCGAGTGGCCCAGTGCACAAAATTCGTGCACGGGGCTGGGTGGGGGAGGTGTCCCTCAGCCTGGCTTGCACCCTCTCCGATCTGAGACCCCTTGGGGGATGTCCGACTTCTGGTTTAGGGATTGGGCCTAAACTGGCAGTCACACATCCCTTTCATAATCTGGGACCACTGACTCCTAACTGTTCACCTTACTTCCTGTCTGATCTCCCCTAACCACTCTGCATGCTGGCCTGATCACCCCCAACTTACTCCCCTCTGGCCTGATCACCCCCAACTACTCCCCTTGCCAGCCTGCTCACCCCTGACTCCCCCCCCCCACACACACACACACACACTGGCCTCCTTGTCCCCAACTGCCTCCCTCTACTGGCCTGATCACCCATAACTGCTCCCCCTGCCAGCCTGCTCACACCCAACTGCCCCACCTGCTCCCCTGCTTGCCTCCAATTGCTCCCCCTCCCCGCTGGCCTGCTCACCCTCAACTGCCCTCCCCTGCCAGCCTGATCGCCCCCAACTGCCCTGCCTTGCCAGCCTGATTTCCGCTAACCTCCTGCCTCAGTCCCGCTGCCCCTGCTTTGTCCTGGAAGGACATCCAGAAGGTCTCCTCCCCTAATTATCATATTACCCTTTCATTAGTATAGATGTCTTGGAAACATCCCTCAACTATGCAAGACCAGATCAAGAGGAAATAGTGTGAACAAAACAATAGCTTATATGTCAGATATCAGTTTTGTTTTTCATCTTTTAAAACCTTCCTCTCTTTTACATGCAAAAACTACTGGGTGATATGAATGTTCATACATCACCTATTTTTTATCGTTTTTTTTTTTTTTTTTTACTTCAGAGAGAAAAAGGAAGTGTGCGACAGAGACAGAAACATCCATGATGAGAGAGGAACATCGATCAGCTAGCTGCCTCCCACATGCCCCGCACTGGGGGTCCAGCCCACAACCCAGGCCTGCCCTGACTGAAAATTGAACCCTGACCTCCTGGTTCATGGGTCAATGCTCAACCACTGAGCCACACCAGCCGGGCCACGAGTCGCCTATTTGGTCTCAAAATGGATAAATCATAGTGGATGGCCTAAGCCATTATCTTCACGTTAGGAATTAACGACGGACTTCACCGCATATTACGTGCATTCGTTCAAATCTCCCTCATGCTAAGATTTAGGGGAAGAGTTGGATCACAATGTAGCCATCTGCGATAATAAAAGGGTAATATGCTAATTAGGCCAGACGCTCTTCGGGACAACCTTCCAGACGAAGCTGGGGCTGCGAGGGAAGCCCAGGTCCCAGGTGCCAGAGCCAGCAGTCAGGGGAAGGAAGGCCTTACTCCTGCACACATTCCATGCACCGGGCCTCTAGTGCATTAAACAGACATACATGCAGATGCCTCATAGATGAGAGTGTGCTGGGGGTGACAGTCAAGGTCAGGCCCCCGGGAAAAAACTGTCTTTTAGGGACTGTCCAGACTTGCGTACACATTTCACGTAACACTGGTCTGAGGACAAAGCCTTAGGACACTTTAGTTGTTTCGGGTCGCGCTCCTTGAGGGACGTCCACAGTCGCTACACATTGTGTCACCATAACTGACCTTGGAGCAAACGAAAGGATGAGCAGTTAACGAAGGCCGATGTCTGCGCTGTGATGTTCTGGAGCAGCGGTCGCCAACCGGGGGAGGCCTGCGGAGCGCCGATGGCGAGTCCGATTGGCGGCCACTGTGTCTCGAGATCTTTTGGCCACGGAGTTAAAGGCTTTTTCCCTTTTTATGTCCCCTCGCTTCCATTTGACAGGAATGTGTTCCGGTCTTTTCTGCGCCAGACCTTTCCCTGGACAAGGAGCCAGACCGAGGGACAACGCACTCCTGAACGCTTCCCCTGGGCTGAAGCGCGCTGCCTGGCTCTGCATAAGGACGCCCTTCCTCTGTGACTCTGGAGCCACGGCCGCTTCTGCAGTAGAACCCACCGGCACTTCCGGTCATGGGCACCAAGCCCAGTTCCCCACAGACACTGTGAGGGGCTCGGTGAAAACCGTGTCTGACGACTCGCTCAGAGAAAGTGTGTCTGACGACTCGCTCAGAGATACCGTGTCTGACGACTCACTCAGAGAAAGTGTGTCTGACGACTCGCTCAGAGAAACCGCTGAAAGAGGGTTACATTTGTATCTAGAATGTCTTTAAAAATCCATTTCCCCCTCCCACAGCTATGTGCTGAGCACAGAGCACGCGCTCCGTTTCAGCAGGGTGCCCACTCCAGTGCGAAGTGGGGTGCACCTATCCCTGGCTTTCTGCGGTGCTGCCTGAGACTCCACTCTCCACCGAGGCAGCGGCCTCTGGTCGTGCTCACACTGTGTCCTTGACATTCACCAGGGAATCCTTGTTCATTTGTTTTGATTTTTAGATTTCATTGTTGATAGATAGGCACTTATTGCCGTTTTACTAATCATGGTTTTGATCTTTTATTTCTTCTTCTTCTTCTTCTTCTTCTTCTTCTTCCTCTTCCTCTTCCTCTTCCCCTTCCCCTTCCCTTTTCCCTTCCCCTTCCCCTTCTCCTCCTCCTCCTCCTCCTCCTCCTCCTCCTCCTCCTCCTCCTCCTCCTCCTCCTCCTTCTTCTTCCTCTTCTTCCTCTTCTTCCTCTTCTTCCTCTTCCTCTTCCTCCTCTTCCTCCTCCTCCTCCTCTTCCTCCTCTTCTTCTTCCTCTTCCTCTTCCTCTTCCTCTTCCTCTTCTCCTTCAAGAAGACCTTTACCATTTCACATAACACTGGTTTTAGGTTTCGGACAAGGCCTTAGGGCACTTTATTGGACAACACAGAGTTAAATCTAAGAGTGAAAGGTTAGCTGGGGGCTGCTGTTGGCAAGAGGGAAGCTGTGAGCATCTGCTTTAAAAAAGTCAGGGCCCTGACCGGCGTGGCTCAGTGGATAGAGCGTTGGCCTGTGGACAGAAGGGTCCCAGGTTCGATTCCGGTCCAGGGCATGGACCTTGGTTGCGGGCACATTCCCAGTGTGGGGAGGGGGTGCAGGAGGCAGCTGATGGATGTTTCTCTCTCATCGATGTTTCTGACTCTCTATCCCTCTCCCTTCCTCTCTGTAAAAAAAAAAAAAATCAATAAAAAATATTTTACAAAACAAAACAAAACAAAAGGTCACAGCAGGTGGGTTTCTGTTGAGCAGAGACAGTCACAAGGAGTCTGAAGGTCACCCACTAAGAAGACATCAGCCTGTGCAGACCTGGGAAGGAGCGCGTGACGATTCCTCCCGCCATCTGGCTTCCAGCGAACACACTGACAACAACCCGTTCTGCCCCCAAAAGGTGAAAATTAGCAGCTCTGAGGAAACCTGCATTTAAGAACTGAATGAACCAAAATGAACGTCCAGCTGTGATGCCATGAAGTGGTTCAGTTCCTCCAAGAGAATGAAACCTTCAGCGGCATCCCCCTCTGACACGTGTTAAAGCAAATCAGAGGAGCAAGGGAGACATCCTATACGTGAACCCATAACTACTTACTTCTCAGAAGTATATTTGAATCTTTTAAACAAAAAAATCTGTGCGACAGAATTGGCAAAACATGACTACTAAACGAGTTCATTCAAGAGAGGGTGGGCTTGATTCTAAGGTCCCGGTGGATGCCTTCGCTCAGGTTCACAGTTTGGTTGTCTCTACAAGAACGTCTGCTGTTGGCGCCGGTAAGTCATTGAGTCGGGTGGACACGTGATCACACATGCTCGTGGCCAGGTCCTCTGACCTCGAGAGGGCCCCACAGCCACGTTTCACATCTATTTTTATGATATGTAATCATGGCCTACTTTTTCGAGACATAAGTAGAAGTTTCCTACCACATCGACATTCCAGAATGCCAGTATCATTTCGGCACAGGCAGCTTCAGGAAAATCAGAGAGAAACAGAGAGCTTATTTTAGGGAAGGTTACAACCGTGATTGCATATTTGTTTAAATTTCTAAACCTTTTGCTGATCAGAGAGGACGAATTTTGCATGCTTAAGGAAAATATATAAATAGCTTTATTAGCCTTGGCTTCAAACATTAAGTAAAAACTAGCTTAACTTTCTTTTTTTTTTTTTTTAAGTATATCTTATTGATTTTTTTTTACAGAGAGGAAGGGAGAGGGATAGAAAGTCAGAAACATCGATGAGAAACATTGATCAGCTGCCTCTTACACACCCCCTCCTGGGGATGTGCTTGCAGCCAAGATACATGCCCCTGACAGGAATCAAACCCGGGACCCTGCGGTCCGCAGGCCGACGCTCCATCCACTGAGCCACACCGGTTTCGGCAAAACTAGCTTAACTTTCTAATGATTGGACTGTGCTTTTACTTACACTGAATACTACGGATCCCTTCTGGAAAGGCATCATAGAACTGAAAAACCAAAAAGGAGATTCCAATAATCAAGTCACAATATATAGAAACAGAAGATGTGTGATTTTAACTCTCCATCTAATTCACTGCCGAATGCCAACAGAACAATAGGAAGAACTGGCTGCCCACGCGCGCCTTGCCGGAAGCTTCGGAAACAACGGGAGAGGCCCGAGCGGTACTCAGAGGCAGAGAGCTGAAGACGGGAGGTGTGCGGGGCAGCACTGCCGAGTTTGGATTGCCTCCTCCCGAGTGTTACCTCCGGGGAATGGATGGAAGAAGAACGTTAGAAAGTGCCAGCTGCCTCCCAGCACAGAAACCCTGACACCAGCTGCCACCTGCCACTTGGTTGATGGTGCTATGATGGCGCTGAAGCACCCCCTGCATTGAGCAGCAGAGGAAAGAAGGGAGAGGGGATGTCCCGAGATCGCGGAGTGACCTGGGAGGGTCAGAGGAGAGGAGGCTCCGTGCAGCCAAGCGGGCAGGTGGTCCCTACCCGTCCTGTTTGATGGAGGGGTTCAGCCTGGCGGGGGAGGATTGGGGGGCAGAAAGAAGCTGGAGAGGCCTGCGAGCCCAGGTGTCGGGGCAGAGGCAGGCGTTCGGACCTTATTCTCTCGCACATTAGAGATTCTTGGAGCAGGCTGTCCTGCATTGAAGAGTGAAGACCATTTCTTGGGGGTTTGCTCTCCAGTGTCTACTTCTCGACAAGGGGCTGGGCAGTAACAGAGAATCACTGCCCACCTCATGGCCTTACAGTCCAGGGAGGATAAGCCATAAAGAAAGGGCCACCATTCCTGAGAGCGCGGATTTCACTAATAGACACACGCGCGCTCACACACACACACACACACACACACACACACACACACACACAGTGGTCTGCTGATATGTGTGTCCTTGGAATCAAGACAGGTTCCTAGACCAGTGGTTGGCAAACTGCGGCTCACGAGCTACATGCGGCCCAAGAGCCATGGTTTGCCACTCTGTGGACTCACGAACTTGCCGGCCGCTGTAGACATAAGGTCTTCCTCCCGCCGCTCCGCTCTCAGCACCTCTCGTCCCCCCGCTCCTTCCAACATGGCTCACGCCTCCCCCCTCACAGCCGGGCGCGCTTCACAGGCGCAGTAACCGTCACCAGGCCTCAAAGTCTTCCCGTGCGGGGAGCTGACACTATAAACAGAACAATCTCCCGGCGATTTCCAGACTGTGCTGAAGTGGATCGTTCTTAACCGTTGTGCATAAAGCAAACTCAAATGTGATGAGCGACAGCATGGAAGGAAAAAAAATTACATAAAAAAAAAAAACACCCTTTTGGAATCGGGGAGTTAGCAAACACCAGGAAGGAAAGGCCAAAATCCAGGCAAATGGGACAAACTATGTCGTCCATGGCAATGCCCCCCCCCGACCCCCAAATGTCCAGTTGACATCGCAGAAGCCTGGCTGAAAAGAGAGAGATGGGGTGGATTACCAGATCTGAAACTTACAAAATGAAATGCCCCATCCGAGTCAACCCCCTGGGGATGAAGGGATGGAAGCACAGGGAGGTGGTTCGATCCGAGGGGAAGAAGAGGCATCCGCGGCAAGGCCTCGGCCAATCCCCTGGCCCGGAGGACAAGAGCCGAGCGCAGTCCGCAGCCCAGGACCAGCCGGGAGGCACACACTGTAGACGGGGCTGCGGTCGGCAAACTCATCCGTCACCAGAGCCAAACAGCAACAGGACCGACCACGACTGAAATTCCTTTTGAGAGCCGAATGCTTTCAACGTAAACCCTATAGGTGGGTACGTTGTTATTCACTTAATGAGGGTCCTCCTAAGCTGGCCTCTGCTAGACACTCAAGGGGCCAAAGAGCTGCATGCGGCTCACGAGCCGCAGTTTGCCGACCACGGATAGAACACACTTTCCCTGTGAGTCACAGTTTTTCTCTTCGTTGTGTTTCCATAGCCCATCGTGGCTTTCGCTTGTGGCGGAAGTAAAACAATAAAGAACTTGGAACGATAAAGACATAGAACTTCTCGCCGAGACCGGTTTGGCTCAGTGGATAGAGCGTCGGCCTGCGGACTGAAGGGTCCCGGGTTCGATTCCGGTCAAGGGCATGTACCTTGGCTGTGGGCACATCCCCAGTAGGGGGCGTGCAGGAGGTGGCTGATAGATGTTTCTCTCTCATCGATGTTTCTGACTTTCTGTCCCTCTCCCTTCCTCTCTGAAAAAATCAATGAAACATATATATTTAAAAAATAAAACAAATAATGTCTGCTGACAGGACGATGGAGCATGAACGCCCACCTCCAGGGGGGTGCGCAGAGCGGCTCCTCCCCGCGAGCCCGGGGAGGGAAACGTAGGGATGAGCAGCGGAGAGGACAACATGACGCCCGCAGAGACACAGTTTACCAAGAGCGGGAGCCGTGTCAGCGGCTGAGAAGGGCCTTTTCCCTCTGAGGTCACCCCCAGTCTGAACATTAACAAATCAGATAGAGGGGCGTCCTGTAAGATGCCTGCCCACGGCTCCTCATAGCTGTCCGTCCTGGAAGACAAGACAGTGTCACATGACTTGACTTGAACAGGGAGACTAATGAACAAAATGAACTGGTGAACAAAATGAGTCCAGAGGCCGGGACAGAGCCAGGTCCGGGGGGGGGGGGGGGGGGCGGGGGGGGGGGAGACTGAGAGAGACCAACCAGAGAACTTGTGTGTGCACATGCATGAGCCATGGGCACAGACACGGGGGGTGGGGCAGGGACTGGTGGAGGGGGGGGCGTGGGGAGGAAATAGGGGACATCTGGAATAGTGTCAACAATAAAAATAAACTTAAGTAATAATAATAATAATAATAATAATAATTATTATTATTATTATTATTATTAAAAGTCATGAAAAACAAGGCAAGTCTGGGAACTCTCACAGCCCAGAGGAGCTTAATAAAACATTGCAACTAAATGTGGAGTGCTGGGTGAGACCTGGGTGAGACCTGGGTAAGACCTGGGTGGGATCCTGGGTGGGGCCCTGGGTGGGGCCCTGGACCAGAAAGGAGTCATCAGGTCAAATGCAAGGAAATCTGAGTGGAGTATGGACTTGAGTTAATAATAAATTGTTATTATTGATTCATTTGTTGTTAATGCAAGAGGTTCAGAAGAGGAAGCATTGGGTCTGTAGTATATACAACTTTTCTGTATATCTAGAACTTCTAATATAAAAAAGCATATTTTTAAAAATGATTAGAAGTTAAATCATGTCAAAGTACAATTGTTCAGTGTATTTTTTATAGAAAGCAAAAATAAAAATAAGCATCAAAGTTAACAAAAGAATCCGTTCCTACTAATACAGAGAAGACACACCTCCATGCTCCACACAGAGCCAAGGGCAGAGCAGGTTCCCAGTGCATCGAAGCGCAAGCAGCAGGGCTGGAACAGCCCTCGGTGTCCCCCGGGCTCCCGCCTGGGCTGGGCTTCGCCCCTCCCTCTGCCTCTCACAGCGAGACTGTCCTGAGCACCAGCACATCAGAACCCGGAGGCACATGTGGCACTTTATTACGAAACAAAGACTGTTTATAGGACGGAAAGCTAAACACAGAGCTAGCAGAACTTCCAGAACCGGGACACAGGCACAGGAAAGGCACGCGTGTGCAGGCAGGCACATGCCCCCATGAGGAAAGAAGAGAAGGGGGGGTATCTCTGCTCCTAATGGATGGTGCTACCAGCCAGGGCTTCCACCTCCACACACCTTTCCTCTTGGGGTATTTGCCTCACCCCTCCCCCTTGGCTGTTGAGTCTTACTTCTCAGGGTAGGCGTTCAGTTTTAAAGACCTAGCCTGGGAATTCCTAACAGAGACCCCTGGAGTGAGTTATTTTCATAAGGCTCAATTCTTCCAATTGAAAAAATAGACTTTGTAGCTCTCATCTCAAATCCAATGAGATAATTTTCCAGAAAAAAAGCACTGTAAACTATGGACTATTACACAAATATTCTCTGTCAGTTTATGTAGATTCAAATATTGTATTATATGCTGTGTAGTCAACAAAATCAGACCTTGCCCATTTGAGATTTTAAAATCTACACTATTAAAGAGAAACATGCAAATTGGCCACCACTCCGCTACACCCACCAGCCAATCAGGAGGGGATATGCAAATGAGAAGGACAAAGATGGCAGCCACACAACTGCTCCAAGCATGGAGTGGCCAGGGGGAGTAGGATGCTTCCTATGAGAGGGAGGGTGGCAGGGGCAAGGGAAAACCCATGAAGGGACAGACTCTGACTGGAGGAGAGGCCTGGGTCTCCGGTGCCAGAGGAAAACTGGTGCTGGAAGCCAAGGGAAGGAAGGCCTAATGCACAAATCTCTTCATGCAGCAGGCCTCTGTTATGTTAATAACAAATCGTCATTCTTTTATTTCAAGGAACTATACAATAGCCGGGTGTATTCCATCTGAGAGACATGCTGAAAATGAGGCATTCTGGGAACTGAAGCAAGACTGACAGGCCAGAGACAGGGGTGAGGACGTGAGCCTCCCGGTGGTTTAGTGCGGAGGCCACATTGGAAATGCTGTGTGCACAAACCAGGAAGACACGCTACATGAACGAACACGCTACATGAACGAACACGCTTACGATGAACCAGAAGAGCAAGTTAATGAGTGTGCCTTCAGGCAAGGCATCTTGTGGACGGTCCCCGATAAACACTGGTCACTCCTTGAGGTCAGACCGTGTCCCAGGTCCCCACTTTACAGACAAAGGGACTGGGACTCACAGAGACCGCCGATTCCCTCCAGAATAGTGAAGTCGGTTTCAAAGCCTGTTAATCACGTGACTGCAGAAGGCGCATTCTTTCTACCACTTTAGCCAACAACGACGTCATCGATGCAAACGGAATGCCCATCGAGTGTGATGGTTTATTTGAGGCTCCGGTGAAAGATCTCCTCTCACCCAATAAATAAAGTAGGTTTCCACAGCCACCGGGGCCACGCTGATAAAGCAACCTTAAAAATGTATACACGCTCTCTCGACTTTTCCCTAAATTCTTGAAACTGACCAGGGCCGCAGAATGGGAGTGAGAGGCGCTGTTCAATTTCCTCTGGGCTCCTGAGGTGTACATACAGTCAGCTGGCCAGTTAATGGCATCCAAGCGATGATGATTTATCAATGAAGTCACCTCTTTTATTGGTAGACTTGAAGAAACCTAGTTGTGCAATACCTTTTATTGGCTTAATTTCGTCCATGAAATTTATGTCAAGGATCAAAAGCCAAAGTTAAGCTTCATGATACTAAGAAAAAAAAAAGTGAAATGTTTTATGGATGGTCATTTTGTATATACTATCGAACTCTTCTGAAATCTCTATGTCTTATGCTGAGATAATATAAATTTAATGTAATTAGCAGCTAAATTTTCCCCTAAGCTATATAAATACTGAAAACATTGCATAAACAAGGTTACATTAAAACTGTTTTGCTATTAGGATTGAAAATAATTTTTAAACCAAAAGTTTCTTTAAAATAGTAAAATCGTTTTATGATAAAACAGCTTATTTTTCAACTAATTTGTCTAAATATTTAAAATTCCCCTAAATTCCCTTTTCCTTATTTTTGAGATAAATGTTTAAAAATGTATGATGTAAGCAGATTATAGGATCTCCCGTATGGCAGTCAACTAGCTCACTATATTTATAAATCTTCTGTATCTGTGTACATTATATACCATTATTTACATATATCTTCCATTAAAATGTGTTTTAATTTGACTTTTCCGGTTTTAAAGCTTTCAGTTTTTAAACAAATCTTAGATTTGCTAAACTATACAGTTCCTTCTAATATACATGCACACATATAACTTGCAAAATATCAAATGTGGTTGTGACATGAAATTACCCCCCCGCCCCCCGCTCCTTCCCATGCCACCTGAGAAAGTATCCTATGCTTAGGAAGACCAGAAAATTTTAGCGCATTATTCTTTTTTAAAAATATTTTATTGATTTTTTACAGAGAGGAAGGGAGAAAGATAGAGAGTTAGAAACATCGATCAGCTACCTCTTGCACACACCCCACTGGGGATGTGCCTGCAACCAAGGTACATGCCCTTGACTGGAATCAAACCTGGGACCCTTCAGTCCACAGGCCAACGCTCTATCCAGTGAGCCAAACTGGTTAGGGCTAGCACATTATTCTTAAAGTTAACTTACGCCATAAAATTCACAAGTAAGTTATGAACTAGAAAAAAACAAATGATGCCATAATTAAAAAGAATACTTTAAACCTATACTGGCAAGCACATATTTTGAATGGCACCTCAATACTATGCACTTGCCTTTTTTTATAATAAAAACGCATCGTGCATGCACTTCATAATGGAGAGCACATACTAGGATCTAAATAAAGTGTGTCCTCAGAATAATAATGGTAATACTCATGAGTACCCATTAAAGAACAATGACTTAAATCGGGACTATCGGTTCCAGCTCCTCAATCTCCAGGAGTGTACACCCTCACAGTGGGCCGGAACTTTCTCTCAACTTCACCCTAATCACTCCCCTTTCTCTCTGCGTCCGACACCACAGACATCCGCTGCTCCCCTCCCACTGCACCCTGCAATCTCTCTTAAGTGCAGCTACTAAAATTGTCTTTTCAAACTGCCTCCAACCGTCCTCAGGCGCGGCACTGCCCTCAGCTGCCCCCTGCCCACAGCAATCCCACACCCGTGAGCGCTGCTCCCACCTTCCCAACCTGACCCATTGCCTACTGCCTCCTGCCTCCCGCCCTCCTCTGAAATACTGTCTGTGTCTGCTAAGTAGAAGCCTAGACCCTTCCATCTCTTTCACACCGGCCGCTACTCACGCCTCTCTCCCCAGGGGAACACACACAAGGCCCCCCCCCCGCTCCTGGTTCCAGCCTGACCCATCAGCATGCCATCTGTGCCGGCGCCAGGTTCCTGAGCCCCCTGCTTCCTTCCCTCCCCTGCACCCCACCCCCACCCCGTGTCACCCTCAGGACGGCCATGTGCCATTCCCAGAGGCCCCCACGGAGGGCCAGAGGGAGCGGAGTCACCCCAGATCCCATGCTCTGCTCTGGGCATGGTGCTTATGGAAGGCAACCCAGGAGGAAGGGGGCCTGTTGGTGAGCACAGAGGAACCGCCCACTTGCCCAGGACGCGGTGGTACCTCCCCGAGTCGCAGGGAACCCGTGTCAGGCTGGACCCCGTTCTGTAAGTGAGTTACCGTTTCCCATGTAGAACCTTCTCCTCGTTTCCTCCCGCCGGACAGTCTCCCTCTTCCAGTATCTGAATGAGCTTCTTCCATGGCACTGACAGCATCCCCTCTACCCAGTCCCTCACGGTGCCCCTGGTGCTGTCCCTCACAGTCTACACAAGACAGGAGGAATCCCATCAGCAGGCCGGCCAGCACTGCTCAGTGGCGGAGCGCCAATAGTCCCATGCCCGGTCAGGCCACATGCCCAGTTACAGGCTTGATTCCTGAGGGGGGTTGGGGGGGTGCAGGAAGCAGACAATAAGTGAGTCTCCCTCATCATTGATGCTTCTGTCTCTCCCTCTCTCTGAAAGCAATAAAAATCCTTTTTTTAAAAAAAGGGGGGGGGTGTTTTAATTCTGCTCTGATGGTTATTTCCTTTCTTCTGCTGGGTTGATATTGCTCTTCTTTCTCTGGTCTTTTGAGAGGTTGTCTAGTTGGGATTATCTTGTTTCTTGAGACAGGCCTTCGGCAACAGCATCTTCCCTCTCTGGAAGCGGCCCGAGTGGTCTGCGGCAGAGGGCCGGAGAAAGACGGGGGCCACGCACGCTCTGGCGTCCTGAGCACACACTGAAGGGGGAAACAGCATCACTGACAACAGCATGGCGGACCTCGAGAACACACACACAGTGAAACACATCAGCCGGGGAAAGCTCGGAGCCGTGACCTCGCTCCTACGTGGGATGCAAACCTGGAGCTGGTGAGCACACACAGCCGTGTGGTGGTCGCCGGAGGGAGGGGTGGGGGGAGCAGGGGTCCTAATGTGAGGTGGCAGGTGGTTTGACTGAACACATGCTCCTACATACGGATCCTATGTCGTAGTCATCCACACAGGTAGCCTCTGTGTTCATGCAGACTAATATCACCCCAATGACGTTTCATTGGAAGAAGAAAAAGGGTCTCGTTGACAAACAAGGGACGCTCTGATTGGGCAGCCAAAGTGCACACACACCGGAAACACGGAGACCAGCCTGTGCCGCCGTGTGGCGTACAGACGGGGCTCCAGGCAGAGACAGGGATGCGGGGCGGCCACGGTGACTGGGGGGACTGTGCAGAGGAAGCAGGTCCCCAGCCGGGGGAGAAAGGGGATGATGAGACGTGGTGAGGAACAGGGAGGACCGTGGGAGCCCTCTTCCCGGGGTAGGTGCTAGCCCTCCATTCTGCTAAAGAAAGACCCAGAGACCTGGACTCCTGCGGCACCGGACACGACAGTGAAGCCCGATGTGCGAGGGATCCCTGGGGAGATTCTGAGGTCAGTCCGTTCCCCAGAATCTCTGGAGGAAGAACTGAAAGACTGCACAGCATCTGCAGGCCAGATGGTGGGGTGCTCCCCCCTGCTCCCCTCCCGCTCCCTCGGAGCGCCCTCCCCTCCCCGGACACACACTGCTGCTGCTGCTGCTGCTGCTGCTGCTGCTGCTGCTGCTGCTGCAAGAAGGAGCCCAAACACCATGGCCTCCCAGGCACGAGGGTTTCCTGAATAATCCAGAAATCAGAAGACGGACGCATTAAGAAAAGAAATACGCGATTGGACACACATCAGGACGGGAGTCCCTGTCAACGGCAGTCTGGGGGGAGGGGGGGGTGCTGGTTTCCCTCTTCAGAGCAAAGGTTTCCTTGGCAGCAAGAGCTGTCCCAGGGGAGAGGGAGGGACAGGGAGAACCGGGCGCTGTCAGCGGCCCCCCGGAAACCGAGACCACACTCTTGTGCGGCAGCTCGGCTGCTCGGCGCTCCACAGGCCGCCGTGGCCATGGCTGTATCTGTGCACGCTGGACGGGTTGGGACCAAGCAGAAGGAGACGGAGAGGCCAGATGGCACGTGAGGTTCTTCCAGGCCATCTGCCTCTCTCCACGAGGCTTCCTGCTAAGTTTTTAACGTGTATGTGTTCTATCAGAGGTGGTTTTTCACATCCTCACGGGCCTGGGGACGGTAGGTGCTTATCTGACGGGAGGGCCTCACAGGGCAGCGGAGGCCGGAGAGGCGTTCTCCATGTGGTCCTGAGTAAGAACAGACGCCTGTGTTTTTTTTTTTCCCTTGAGAAAGGAAATTACATTTTACATAAGAGGACCTACGCGCTGCCAAGTTAATAAGATAAGAGGTTTTGCCGTGCCCTGGAACCCATTAGCACACCATGTTCCCCCCCCACCCCCCCACAGGATTCTAACCGAGCACCCTGCTTCCAATCTGCAGCCGCGGGGCAAGCTGCACTGCCCTTGCCCACGCCCGGCACGCCCACCAGCATTCCAGATCCCACGCTGGGAACAACGGAGGCCAGGAGTTCCCGTGTTCTCCCAGAAAAGCTCTCTCACCCGGGTTCTGCACGAGTGGGATACGGGAGGATAAAGGCACTTGCATGAGGAGGTGTCAGACTATTGCCTGGGAGCTAGAACCCAACAGAACCTCCCCCGAGTGAGCAAAACAAGGTGATGTGTCCCTGATGCTGGGATCTAGGCACCGGTTTCTTATTTAATGCTAGAGGCTGGGGCACGACATACCGGCTCCCCAGGCCTGGCTGGTGATGAGGACTGAGGCGGTTCCCAACCTCCCTGCCTCCTCCTTCCAGGGCTCCCTCAGCACCCACCACCACCACCACCGCCACCGCTGGCTGGTCGCCCGCCATGTTCCGCACCACCCCCGGCGGTCAGCGCACGTCATAGCAAGCGATAGAACTCAGGATCTCCAGGCCGAACTCCCAAGAGGACACTTCTCATATTAGCCTTTTATATACAGAGATTTTTACAGAGGTTCAAGGTAGCATTCATCGAATCCCCTATTTGACAGTAAAAGAGCAGTCGTACAAATGTACGATAGTTCACTAAAGCAATGTAACTGTGCTGAAAATGTGAAAGGCTCATTCACCAACCCCAAATATTGATTAATATTGATTAGCACCCCAAGACAGGATACGAGGTGCAGGTGCTATACTTCCCTCAAAGAGCACAGAGTGAATGAACTAAGACAGAGTTCACAGACTCATAGAAGAGACCGGGCCACAAAGAACAAATTCCCTAACTCACAGTCGCAGGTAGGAATGAAAGTATGTCCTGGCTGCTACGGTAACATAGGAGTGGCTTCCACTTCGGCCTGGGGATCCAAATCAAATCATTTGGGATGATGCCTTGCAGTTTAGATCACACACGGTATTAGACTCTTATCTCCACCTTCACCACTACATAATCAGAGTGTCTTTCAATGGCCTAGGTCACTGTGGGCGTGTAGAAAACGAGGTGATGAGCTAAAGAAGTTTTCATCTAGCAGGACTTACATTGGGCAGTTACAGTATTTTACAGGAAAGAATAGATGTGTTATGTTGCTTAGAGTTCAGGAGAAAGCCTGTGTGAAAGGTGAGGTCAGGCTACAAAACTATGAGGTAAGAAGGTAAGGGAGAAGAAGGATAGAGATAGAGACATAGACAGAGATAGAATAGAGATAGTGGAGATAGTACAGATAGAGATGGAAAGAGATAGGGATAGAGACAGAGATAGAATAGAGATAGTAGAGGTAGAGATAGAGATGGAGAGAGAGATAGAATAAAGGTAGAGAGAGACAGAGAGTTAGAGGTGGAGATAAAGAAATGCATACAGGTACGTTGAGGGAGGTTAATCTTTAATAATGTGACCCTTCCTAAGAACTCTCAATCTTTAATAAAAGGATTAAATTCTCAAAAATTTGGCACTCTGTATGTAAGAGTGCGGTGCAGACTCTCACGCCTGGACTGGCACAGGCATGACATCAGAATTACATAGATGGGAAGGAGCGGGGATTCACTGGAAGTCGCATGCAACGTAAATGGGAAGTGACCTACAGCTAACACTCTGATTACAGTGAAGAATCTTTGATTAGCTTTCACCATGCAGATAACAAAGAAGAGAGAAGGTACTCCAGGACAACCCAGGAGAAAATGCAGGCATGACCGTAAGAGCTACAGTGGGAAAGAAAAGAAGGTCAGCCTAGTCAGTTTGGCTCAGCGGATAGAGCGTCAGCCTGTGGACCAAAGGGTCCCGGGTTCGATTCCGGTCAAGGGCATGTACCTCGGTTGCAGGTTCCTCCCCAGCCTGGCCCCTGGTTGGGATACATGCAGGAGGCAACCAATCGATGTGTTTCTCTCACATGGATGTTTCTCTCTGTCTTCCCCTCTCTCTTCCGCTCTCCCTAAAAACCAGTGGAAAAAATCCCTCGAGTGAGGATTAAAAAAAAAAAAAAGTTCCTGTGGGAAGTACAAGAAGATAGGGTAGTTAGGGACCAAATTTTGAATGGCCTGGGGTGTTAAACTGAAGAGTGTGCAGCTTCAGCGGAAAGCTTCGGGGAGCAGCCATGATGAGGGCGATGCCGTGAGGGTCCTGTACTGATGATGTGGGGGCACTGCGCCCTCAGAGGCAGAGAACCACGTCGGAATGCAGCGTCCCGGTGAGCGGGACCTTTACTAAACCTGGATTTCGGGACCCGGGCGAGGTGCGTGGGGCCCACGCAGGCTGCCTCCCGGACACCCAATAGTCTCCTCATTGTCCCTGACAACGGCTCTCAGCACATGGGCAAGAGAAGGAATGGTGTGTCCATAGCTTCATTTGAGGGAAGGAAGCTCAGGCAAATGCAGCCCTTGCAAACAAGAGTAAGAAGGAATCCTTTAAAATAAAATAAACCACAGCATGTCTGGAGACTATTTTAAAATGCACCAGTAGAAGCCCCAGATGAATGTTTTGTCGTGAATCACAAAAAAACGAGCCAGATGCCAAAAAGGGGAAATGCTTCCCCAGCAGTTACAGCCCCGGGAAAGGCTGGCTCCTGGGGCGAGCGGGCAGAAATGTGAAGATTTACAAATCCAGGTGCAGGGCGGGGGTGGGGGGGTGGGGGGGGTGGGGGGGGGGGGGCTGGAGCTGTGACAGATCAGAGGCAGCTGGAGACCAGGCAGAGCAGACAACTCTCTGCTCCACCTTCCTGGGAACTTCAAAGCCAGTGGGGAAGTCCAGAAACAGCAGAGAAGGAATGCAGGAGGATGGGAGGATGGGGGGATGGGGGGATGGGAGGATGGGGGGATGGGAGGATGGGAGGATGGGAGGATGGGAGGATGGGAGGCAGGGGGATGGGGGGCTAGGGGGCTGCGGGGATGGGGGCTGGGAGTATGGGAGGATGGGGGATGGGGGATGGGGAGATGGGGAGATGGGGAGATGGGGAGATGGGGGATGGGAGGATGGGAGGCAGGGGAGGCAGGGAAGACAGGGGTGGAGGGTGGGGGCTGGGGGGATGGGGAGATGGGGGGATGGAGGGATAGAGGGATAGGGGGATGGGGGGATGGGGGATGGAGGGATAGAGGGATAGGGGGATGGGGGATGGGGGATGGGGGATGGGGAGGTAGGGGTGGGGGATAGGAGGATGGGAGGCAAGGAGGCAGGAGGATGAGAGGATGAGAGGATGGGGGGATGGGAGGCCTCCCTGAGTGGGCGCTGGAGACGCAGAGCTCACTCCTCCTGCTCCTGTTCTGCACAGTCGCCTGAAGATGTCAACACGCACTGCACACTGCAGGAGAATGTGGTCAGAGCTACTGTGTTCAAATTGCCAACCATATACGGTGTTCCATTCATTAGAAAATTGCCAAAACAGGGTTTTATTCAATAGAAAAAAACAGTAACCATCAGGCTACTGTGGGCAGCGGCTCTCTCTGGGGCAGAGGAAGGTACAAACATGGGGACAGGAAGGCGTGCCTCTGTGAACCCGAGTCTGTCCGGATCCGTCTGCTGCAGCCTCCCCCCACCCCTGCCTATAGCTCGGTCTCTAATATCTCTCTCTGAGGTCCTAGGAGAAAGGTGCGGGGAGGAAGGGGCGGTCAAGTGGACGCAGAGCCAGGAACAGGTGTGTCAGCGAAAGCAGGTGGAGCTGGAAGAAGGGGACCCGGGCCAGGCACCACAGGGCCGGCCTGACAGGCTCCCCGTGACCAAAGGTGGAACAGCGTGAGCCTCAAACTGAGTTTGCATCAACGGGTCATCACTCTGAACATGAGAATCCACACTTCCAGAGTGATCCTAATAAAAGCAAATAAAAACACAAATACAGAAATGGAGGTGAAAGGGGGAAAAAAGAGAATCTGTCACAGATAAATGTCGGTGACCCTAGAGCATCTACACAGAAATCAAGACAGAACTTAAGAGTGCAATGTTGAAAAGTGAGCCAGGACAGCTTACCGGTCGACCACAAATTACACCAGGACAAAACGGAGAAATGGTCCCCATGACAGGGATTCGCCAACAACCGAACCCAGGGAGGACCTGGGACGCTCGCTCCCCCCTATCCAAGCAAGCTGTGGAATCTTCTAGAAAGTGGGGGATACCCAGGTACTTCATGCAACGGAACCCACAGAGGAGCCATGATCATGAAGAAGAAGTGATGCCTGGCTAATATATTAGCGTCATCAGGCTAAGTAAGCATCAGCCAGGAAGGGCTGGTGGGTGTGGTTTATTCATCCTCTCAGACGGTGTCTGCCCACATTCGGACCCATGAGCCGCTGTGGGTTGGGAAGGATAGTTAACAAGCACCAGGAGCTGGCTCAGGCAGGACACAGGAAGTGGGGCCCCACAAGCCTGTCTTCAGGCGGAGAAGTTCCAATCCTGAGGCCTTTCCAGGCCCGGCTCACGCTAACTTCTCCAAACAAAGCAGTGCCAGGGAGGTCTCCAGGCCCACAGACAATATCAGAGGGGCCACTCGCTCCCCATCTGCCTTCCAGCTGGCCCCAACCTCCAGCCCCCCACCCCACCCCCGTCCCCAGGAGCAAGGAGATGGGAGGGGCAGGGCGAGAAGGAGAAAGAAGGGAGAGGAGGAGGAAGAGAAGAAGTTTCATCTCCTCTCTGATGCTTTGTGGCCTCCAACAATTGAGCCGTTGGGAATTTCTTGAGTGTTTTATCACAAGCCCTTAGCAGTGCTGCTGGGCTTTCCTAAACCCTCCTGGGGAAAGGAAGAAAGGAAGAAAGGAAGAAAGGAAGAAAGAAAGAAAGAAAGAAAGAAAGAAAGAAAGAAAGAAAGAAAGAAAGAAAGAAGGAAGGAAGGAAAGAAAGAAAGAAAGAAAGAAAGAAAGAAAGAAAGAAAGAAAGAAAGAAAGAAATCATGAGGGATTAGCACCCAAAGGTTCTATGGCACTCTTAATCTATCTATGTATATAAAAGCCTAATATGAAAATTGTCCCCTCGGGAGTCTGGTGCATGAATTCGTGCATGAATTCATGCATAGGTGGGGTCCAGCCAGCCTGGCCAGGGGGAGGGGACGTGGGCAGTTGGCCAGCCTGCCCGATGGTCAAACTCCTGATCGAGGGGGCAATTTGCATATTAGCCTTTTATTATATAGCATATACACTGAGTGGCCAGATTATTATGTGTTCAGAGATCATAATAATCTGGTCACTCCATATATATATATATATATATATATATATATATATATATATATATATATACTCACAGAAAAATTAACTTCTATTCATCGGTAGAAGGGAACTCAAGTTTCCCTTAGATGACAAACTACATTATAATGGGAAAGATTCGGAAAATAATCTGAGTTTCTGGGTTGTTCTCCCTGAAGAGGGTCAACAAGATGCTAATTTTATGAGGAGAGAGAAGTGCACTAATAAAGCAAGACCTCAAACTTAAAGCCAGGCCTGAAATACATCGTGTGGCATGAGTCCCAGGCAAAGAAGAACACACAGAGGTGGAGAAGACCCAGCGAAGGGCAAACACAGACCCCGGGTGGTCATGGACTCTGGACAATCCACATGGGAGGTGTGAAGCTCCTGGCTGGGAAGACGAAGCCACAAAGAGTGTGGGCACTCTACTAAGCCATGGGGGTATCAATGGATGTGAAAGATGTAAATATGGGATTAAAAAGAAAAAAGCATTAAAAGTTGGTAATAAATGTATATAAAAACCCCACATTCATATTACTCATTCATATAGGCCATGACCTTACCAAAGATGGAATTTCCGAAGTATTTGATCAGTTATTAAGCTCATTTTAACTGTGGTATGGTATTTTATAACATACTGATTGTATCCCAATAATAGTTTAAAAAACAGAAAAGGTTATCCCTCCATCGGGGCCATTTCACTTCCTTTTTATCAAAAAGGAAACTGGAAATGTGAATTTTTAGGTGGAGATTTTCTCCCGTTACAGACATGCAGAACTAAATTTCTACAAACATAAGCAAGATTGTTTTAGAGAGGAATGCAGTAACACTTGCTGAGTAATAACCTTAGAACATTAATATTTAATCAATTACTAATTTTTGGCTTTCTACAATCTAAACTCTCTCTATATAAAAGCCTAAGTGACTCTTATGACTGATCAACCAGAACAACCAGAACGACCCCTTGACCAGTCGCTATGATGCACACTGACCACCAGGGGGCAGATATTCAATGCAGGAGCTGCCCCATGGTGGTCAGTGCGCTCCCATAGCCAACCGCCCACCATTCCTCCCCTCAGTTGGCCAATCTCTCGCAGTCCCTCCCCCGAGTCGGCCCCGAGCACTGGTCAGGCCTAGGGACTGCACCCATGCACAGATTTGTGCACCAGGCCTCTAGTGTAAATATATTTATATTGGGTATAAATTCCCCTTAATTCTGAAAGTCTATGCTTCTTTCAAGTCACATGGAATGCAATTTCATCTGCAGAAACCTAATAGAACAAAAATCAATATTACACTTTACCTTTATAAAGTAACAACAATCTACTTCTTGATTAACCAAAGATAATTGCACATGATAAAGGGTAATCATAAATTCAAATTAGACTTGGGTAAATAGCAATGTATTGTGATCATGCAGAAAATGGAGAAAACCATAAGTGCATTAAAAACAGCTTGTCTTTCCAGCGGGTTACAGTTTAAATTGTACATTGTCCTCTGTTCCGTATTTAGCGGTTTCAAGACCATTCGGAAGGCTAACATTAGAAATTTCTACCATCAAGTCATTAACCTCCTAAATAAAAACATGGCCTTCCACCGACATTCCTCTTTCATAACCAATTTTTTCTAGAGAAAAACTTGATGATAACACTTATTAAAGCAGAACCTTTTATTTAGTGTGCTTTGTAGAGTCTTTGTAGAAACTTAAACATACACTTTTCAAAAATGATGTATGCCCTGTATGGCTATGTAATTTCAAGCTTAGGGTACTGCCAGGCTCTGCCGTCCCTCTGTGAAGGGGAGTGGATGTGTACCCGTGGCTATTATGGTTGGCTTTCATTTATGTAATTATGGATGAGGTCAATATGGAAAATGAGCCCTCACTCATTACTGGCAAGCATTCCTGAACAATGCGTGTGCCTGCAGGAATCAGACGAGCAGGCTCAGAGTCCAGATCGAGGTCGGATGAAAGCTGCCAATTGTTCAGCCACTAAAGGCTGGTGATTGTTTCCTGTGTTACAATCGTACTTTGGATGCAGCCTGACGGGCAGTAAATTCTACCCAAAATGCACAGCGCAGGAAGGGAGTACAGTTCACGCTAACTGTCACATATCAGGGCACGAACACAAGTCTCCCTCTGTCCGGTTAATATAAAAACCCTCGGGACACTGCAGAGCAGGGGTTGCTTCCGAAATTTCATCAACTGGAATCCTCTACCATGCTTGGGGTTCATCACCCCCAGTAAAGAAGAAAAAAACGAGAAAGATTGAGTTTTGTGTCTACAATAAATGTTCCTAATAGTCTCAGGAACCTCTCTTCTCAGATCTCTGTTCTGGAATGGACTCATGGCACTTGTCCTTGGTTCCCCCAAACATTACATTCATTTACACTGAACATCAGAAGAGAACAAGAAGCTGTTTAGGCCCGGCCAGTGTGGCTCAGTGGTTGAGTGTTGACCTAGAACCAGGAGGTCAAGGTTCAATTCCCAGTCAGGGCACATGCCTGGTTGCAGGCTCGATCCCCAGTAGGGGGCGTGCAGGAGGCTGATCAATGATTCTCTCATCATTGATGTTTCTCTCTCTTCCTCTCCCTTCCTCTCTAAAATCAATAATAATATTTTTTTTATAAAAGCTATTTAGTCGGTTTCGTAGGAGCCCCTTCTGCAGCAGCCCTAAGGGACTGTCAAGCCCCTGCTAGGTTACTTCCTGAGATGGAGATGCGGCTTGGGGCGGGGGGAAGGAGGGTGGGGTGGGAGCCCCTTCCGTTTTCAGTAGGATCAGATGGTTAACAAGAGCTCCTGCAGGAAATGTCACAGGGCACCCCTGAGTGTTCCTCTGCGAACACGGGGCAGAGCAGTCTCTCATGCCACTCCGTGAATGCACCTGGCGGCCAAAGTCAACTGTCCTCTCTCTCCAGCGAATGGAGCTACCTTAGCCAGTTGACGTTATAAAGAAGTAAATTGCGTTCATTTCCGCACCAATGAGCCCTCCAAACATTTAAGAGGAGCTGGCAAGATCCCCACCTTGTTATTCTTCCTCATCTTCTTTGATAGGAACCCAATCACTCACCCTGCGTATTGTGATATGATTATCAGACTCCACCCTAGACACACTTCCAATGTACCTGCTTCACACTAAAACAATCTTTATGGCAAAAGGTATTATAATTGGTTCCAAAGTGGTCTTAGAGATTATTCTATCTAATAAAAGAGTAATCTGCAAACAAATTGACCATACCTTTGCTACGCCCACAAGCCAATCAGAGCGAGTATGCAAATTAACCCAACCAAGATGGCAGTGAATTTGCATATCTGCATTCAGAAGATGGCGTAGAAGGAAGCCAAGCACTGTAGAAGGGAGCAAAGCCATGGAGAAGTAAGCAAGCGGGGCAGAGGAGAAGGGAGAGAACGAGGTAGTGGAGAAGGGAGGGAGGCAGCAGAGAAGGGAGGGAGCTTTGCTGAGGCCGCAGGAAGCTCTATTCTTGCAGGAATCTTCCTGCAACGGGTCTCTAGTATGTATATAACAAAGAGCAGCACTGTCCTTGGTTTACTCAAGAGGCTGAAAAAGGCAAGGCCTCTTAATTCACGGCATAAACTCTCTTTGGAACTTGCAGGAGGAAAAAGGGCATAATCATCTAATGTGGGAGAAATTTCATATTAGGTAAAGAAAACTCATTTGGGACATTTAAAAAAAATAGCTTGAGTGTCTTAATAAAAATGAAAGTTAAGGAATTTTGTAAACTTAATCCACACCACCCATTGTTTAATGCTGCAGGTGGGCGTGTTCTCTTGTTGGATAAAGGAACGAGGCAAGCCAAGACCCTCTTCCTGCTTTACAGATGGGGTAACTGAGGCTCTGTGAGGTCACTATCCTGCTCAGTCACACGGAACAAGGTAGCCTGAGATCAGGGCTGAGGCACCCTGTGAAGATGCTCTGTCCACCCGCCGTGGGCCACGCAGGTGCTGGGCACCAGGGCTGACAAACACACAGACATGAACGTGCTCTCTGACACTCAGTCACTAAGGAGAGTCCATTCCAATGCCCCGTGAAGAAAATTCTCCCGAATCTCAGGAGAGCCACCGGGAAGCCACCCGCTCTGATTTAAGAACCAACGACACAGGATCTCACCCAGTGCCATGTCGTCATGGCGAGTTGTTATCCCGCATGTCTGAGGGGAGGAACTCTGGCGTGTGTGTACATAGAGGGCACACGGCCGGCAAATGGAGAAGCTGGGAGTGACGCTGAAGGTCTTACACGCCAAGTGCAATTGGTAAGGTCGGCCCCGGAGGACTTGGAGGCCACACCAATCTGTGAACCCCAGGGACTCCGAATGGCATCTTGGTGAAATTTCTCTGGGAAAGAGGATGGTGAGACCATAGCACCAGTGTCCTAGCTGAAGTGGAGGGAGGACCAACACACAGCACAACTCAACTCAGCTGCACCCCATGGCCTCCCAGTACTCCCCATAGCACCTCCCAGAGTCATGGTGCAGCCCACGGCCTCCCAGCACCCCCCATGGCACCTCCCAGGGCCACGGTGCAGCCCACGGCCTCCCAGCACTCCCCATGGCACCTCCCAGGGCCACGGTGCAGCCCACAGCCTCCCAGCACTCCCTGGTGCACCTTCCAGGGCCACAGAGCAGCCCACGGCCTCCCAGCACTCCCCATGGACCCTCCCAGGGCCATGGTGCAGTGAGCTTGTCTGCAGGGAGCGCCCGCTGCCCCACCTCTTGGGGGATAATGGGAGTCCGAATTGGGCCTTTAAGTGCCAGAGCCTGCTGAGACTGGCCTCTGGGAAGAGCCTGGCTTTTTCTGGCCAGAATCAGGCTTGCCAGACATGGGGGAGGGGCGCTATGTCAGAGAAGATCTGGGCCAGGAGCCTTGTAGAGGGAAGGTGGGAGGGCAGAGTAATCTGGAAGGCAAGTCCAAGACCTCACCAGGAGATAGAGTCGATGGGGGTAGAGGTGGGGGGTGGTGATTATCTTAACCTACTTAGCACACGTTAGCTGGTTTGGGGCGGCAGTTAACTGTTGGCATTTTAAAATCCACACACAAGCTTGAGAACGGGAGTGAAAGTGGCACTGTGGGTAGTCAGGGTGTAAAAGACCACTCCCTCCGAGGGAGGGTTTTCGTTTTTCATGTTTTCTTCGCCATCTGGGAAAGGATCTCGGGAGCGCGCCTGATACAGACTGAAGCCTGGGTGCTCCGCAGCCTGTGACCAGAGCTACGGCGACAGCCGGCCGCACCCAGCCCGCCGGCGGGACACTCAGTTCTCAGTCTCGGAAACAGGTCTCTCCTGAGGGGACACAACTATGGTGTCAGTTCCGCTGGTCGGTGCAAGGAGGCAGATGGGGAAAGAAGTCCATTCATGTGTGACCCTCAAATACGTGACTTCCTCCGCTTCTCATAACGGGTCTCTAGCAATGACATTGGGGCCTCTGTTGTCCAGATGAAGAACCTGGACTGAGCAGACGCTAAGCACCCAGACAAGGGCTCATGGAGGAAGCCTGAGGATGTGAAGACAGATGGTCTGCCTGCAGCCAAGCATGTGCTACTAACCCATCAAGTCTAACCAGCACAGCAGCCAGGAAGCATGTCCTGATGATCACACTAACCTCAGGGGTTACAGGAAGGACCATGATAGAGCAGGAAGGGGGGGCAGAGCCATGGTGAGGTGTGTGCACCCAGCACGGGCAGGCATGCCCCTCCCCCAGGCAGTGACAGGGGTTCCAGTGTTGTGCCCTGGCTAGCTCCATCCCCCTCGATGCTCTCTGCACTCTACTCGCTGGGCTGGCTCCGCGCTGGCTGCCTCTGCAGCAGCTGCCAACACAAGCATTCCCACATCTGGAAACCATCCTCCCCCTCCCCCATCCTCTTCCCCTGTCTCCTCCCCCGTAAGATGCATGTGCCATGGGGGGCAGAGCCTGTGCAGACCCCCCTGGAGGCCACGTTACCTGGGAGCACAGTATGCCAACATGCTCTGCTATGGAGACCGCAGCCACTCCATGGCACGCTCTGGCACCTTCTAGCACGCTATAATTGTGATACTTATAAGTCAATGGCATCACTTTCCGAAGTAAAATAGTTTAAAAGGAAAAAACTAAGACAAAAGGTCAAACAAAAAGTGCCCAGGTATGCACGCGCGCACACACACACACACACACACACACACCCCCTCTGGATTCCTGAAGGGAGACAAGCACACAGAGCCTGGTTTCCTTCTGTAAGGCACGCCCCTGCAAACTCGGTATCACCACCATCGGCTGCAAAGGAGCCCTGGGAGGAGCATGCGTAGCCACCAGGACAACGGGCTGCCACGGCCACGACAGCTCTACGCTCCGGGCTCAGCAGGACGTCATCAGGCGCCCAAGGTGAGCCTCTGCCCCAAGGTAAGCCTCTGCCCCAAGGTGAGCCCCCCGCTCCTGGTCATGCACCCGCTTCTCCTGAGGCCCCTGGTGCCGTGGCCCTGGTGGAGTCCACCCCACAGGACCAGCCACTGCCTCTGACCCTGGCAGGTGGGGCCAACCCAGGTAGCAGCATCCTGCGGCCCCTCAGCCCTGGCCTCCTGGACAAGCAGCACTGCCGTTGACTTCCCCGCCCCCTTCCCCCCGCCCCCCAGCCCAGGGCTCTGGAGTGGTCCAGGGAGCCATCACTTCACAAGGACTGTAAGTTCCAGGAGTTTTAATCCTCTGCCAAATTCAGTGTTGTTTATATTTTACTGGCATAAACCATGACACAATTAGGCCGTCAGTAAACGCTTATTGAATGAATGAATGAATGAATGAATGAATGAATACTTTACGGGTAGTTTAAAATAAAATGTTAATTATGTCTCCAATGCTCTTAATGCCTCCCTGCGTTATTAAAAACATTGATCACTCCACATGGTGCTCCTTCAGCCTGAATGCCCTTCCCATACCTTCCCCAAACCTGATGGCCTTCACTCACGTCTGATGACCTTCACTCCTCAGGTCTGATGGCCTTCACTCCTCAGGTCTGATGGCCTTCACTCACTCAGGTCTGATGGCTTTCACTCACTCAGGTCTGATGACCTTCACTCACTCAGGTCTGATGACCTTCACTCACTCAGGTCTGATGGCCTTCACTCACTCAGGTCTGATGGCCTTCACTCAGTCTGATGGCCTTCACTCACTCAGGTCTGATGGCCTTCACTCACTCAGGTCTGATGGCCTTCACTCACTCAGGTCTGATGGCCTTCACTCACTCAGGTCTGATGGCCTTCACTCAGGTCTGATGACCTTCACTCACTCAGGTCTGATGGCCTTCACTCACTCAGGTCTGATGGCCTTCACTCACTCAGGTCTGATGGCCTTCACTCACTCAGGTCTGATGACCTTCACTCAGGTCTGATGGCCTTCACTCACTCAGGTCTGATGGCCTTCACTCACTCAGGTCTGATGGCCTTCACTTACTCAGGTCTGATGGCCTTCACTTACTCAGGTCTGATGGCCTTCACTCACTCAGGTCTGATGGCCTTTACTCACTCAGGTCTGATGGCCTTCACTCACTCAGGTCTGATGGCCTTCACTCAGTCTGATGGCCTTCACTCAGGTCTGATGGCCTTCACTCACTCAGGTCTGATGGCCTTCACTCACTCAGGTCTGATGGCCTTCACTCACTCAGGTCTGAAGGCCCTCACTCAGGTCTGATGGCCTTCACTCACTCAGGTCTGATGGCCCTCACTCAGGTCTGATGGCCTTCACTCACTCAGGTCTGATGGCCTTCACTCACTCAGATCTGATTACCTTCACTCAGGTCTGATGGCCTTCACTCACTCAAGTCTGATGGCCTTCACTCACTCAGGTCTGATGGCCTTCACTCAGTCTGATGGCCTTCACTCAGGTCTGATGGCCTTCACTCACTCAGGTCTGATGGCCTTCACTCACTCAGGTCTGATGGCCTTCACTCACTCAGGTCTGATGGCCCTCACTCAGGTCTGATGGCCTTCACTCACTCAGGTCTGATGGCCTTCACTCACTCAGATCTGATGACCTTCACTCAGGTCTGATGGCCTTCACTCACTCAAGTCTGATGGCCTTCACTCACTCAGGTCTGATGGCCTTCACTCAGGTCTGATGGCCTTCACTCACTCAGGTTTGATGGCCTTCACTCAGGTCTGATGGCCTTCACTCAGGTCTGATGGCCTTCACTCACTCAGGTCTGATGGCCTTCACTCACTCAGGTCTGATGGCCTTCACTCAGGTCTGATGGCCTTCACTCAGGTCTGATGGCCTTCACTCACTCAGGTCTGATGGCCTTCACTCACTCAGGTCTGATGGCCTTCACTCACTCAGGTCTGATGGCCTTCACTCAAGTCTGATGACCTTCACTCAGGTCTGATGGCCTTCACTCACTCAAGTCTGATGGCCTTCACTCACTCAGGTCTGATGGCCTTCACTCAGGTCTGATGGCCTTCACTCACTCAGGTTTGATGGCCTTTACTCAGGTCTGATGGCCTTCACTCAGGTCTGATGGCCTTCACTCACTCAGGTCTGATGGCCTTCACTCACTCAGGTCTGATGGCCTTCACTCAGGTCTGATGGCCTTCACTCAGGTCTGATGGCCTTCACTCACTCAGGTCTGATGGCCTTCACTCACTCAGGTCTGATGGCCTTCACTCACTCAGGTCTGATGGCCTTCACTCAAGTCTGATGACCTTCACTCAGGTCTGATGGCCTTCACTCACTCAAGTCTGATGGCCTTCACTCACTCAGGTCTGATGGCCTTTACTCAGGTCTGATGGCCTTCACTCAGGTCTGATGGCCTTCACTCACTCAGGTCTGATGGCCTTCACTCACTCAGTCTGATGGCCTTCACTCACTCAGGTCCGATGGCCCTCACTCATGTCTCCCTGGGACCTGTGCTCCCCGACCCAGAGTGCCTAGCTCCAGCCGCCTCCCAGTGCCCCTCTGTGGTGAGGACATGCCCTCCTGCCTCCCTTCCCCATGCCGACTCACTAGCCCCACCAGTAGACTTACACCTCAATGTTTAAATTAATTTAAGTTTAAATAGCTGCGAGGTGGCTAGTGGATGTTATTCTGGGCCACAAAGTACCAGCACCTGCTCCGTATTAACTCCTTTATGCCACTGTCATCAAAACTGTCCATTTTCTACAAGAAGTGCTGTGTTCTGCACCTGCCTTCCCCCTCCATATGAACTGTCGACCCCTGCTGCATGAACAGCCAAAGCCGCGGGCCTCACTGGCTAACAGCAAGGTGCTGTGCTGCTCTGGGCCTCATGGGGAATCCATCCCGCCTCCTGCCTCCCCTGGGGCTACTGTGTCCCTGGCTCCTGGCTGCGGGACCCTCCTGAGCCCGCACCCCAGGCCAGTCCCCCCATACTGTGACATCTCTGGCTCTTCCTTCCCCCTCTCTCTTGCCTTGTGTGTGGTGGACAGCCAGAGGCTACCACACACTGAGGCACAGGCAAAGGCCATAGCAGAGGCTGGCGGCCTTCGATGAAGGTGCTCACAGTGCTGTGAGGAAGATTAAGGACAGTTGCTTTCTCTCTTACTTAAAAAAAAAATTTACAAAAAGCAATAATGTTGGTGTAATAAAGATAAAGTTTCAATAATTTAAAACAATGTTATTTTTTATGTACCCCAAACTATATAGATGTGTCTCAACTATATGTTGGAGCAAATATTTGAATCTGTCATCTAATAATAAATCTGATTAAACTGACAGTACAAAATCATATTTTCTTCTGAAACGTCCGACAAAAAGCTATTATGAAATCCAGCATGAATTCATGCTGTAGAATATAATAAGCATATGGTTACTAGGTTCCTCTAAAAAATTGCAATAAACTAGTGGAACTATAATTGAGGATTAGTTGCCATAGTAGCTAAAAAGTAACATCTTGTCATCAAAATGGAAAGCGTAGCCTAGACAACTGTTAACATGGCCACGTAAGAGCTGAGACTGCCTTCCATCCTCCGCCCACCTGCCCAGGGCAGCACTCAGCTCTCAGGACTGTAACGCAGCAGGTAGGTGAGCATTCTGTCCAGGTGCAGGGAAAGTCCCTCCAGATAGAGAGGTAGGTAGGTAGGTAGGTAGGTAGATAGATAGATGATAGATGATGGCTACATAGATGACAGAGAGATAGATAGATAGATAGATAGATAGATAGATAGATAGATAGATAGATGATAAATGGTAGATGATAGATGATTGCTAGATGACATATAGATAGATGATGATAGATAGATAATAGATGATAGATAGATAATAGATGATAGATAGATGATAGATAGATAGATAGATAGATAGATAGATGATAGATAGATGATAGATAGATAGATAGATAGATAGATAGATAGATAGATATATGATAGATGATGATGATGATAGGTAGGTAGGTAGGTAGCCAGATAGATAGGTGACAGATAGATAATAGATGGATAGATAGATAGGTGACAGATAGATAATAGATGATAGATAGATAGATGATAGATAGATGACAGATAGATGATAGATAAATAGATAGATAGATGATAGATGGATAGATAGATAGATAGATAATGATGATGATGATAGGTAGGTAGGTAGGTAGATAGATAGGTGACAGATAGATAATAGATAGATGGATAGATAGATGATAGATAGATAGATAGATAGATAGATAGATAGATAGATAGATGATAAATGGTAAATGATAGATGATTGCTAGATGATAGATGATGATAAATGATAGATGATGATGATGATGAAGAAGATAGATAGATAGCTAGATAGATAGATGACAGATAGATAATAGATGATAGATAGATAGATAGATAGATAGATGATAGATAGATAGATAGATAGATAGATAGATAGATAGATAGATAGATAGATGATAGATAGATTATAGATAGATAAAGGGAGCACAGCAAGAGTTCTAAAGGAGCGTGCTGAGATATCCGGGAAGCTGAGTAAAGTAATGCTAACCCTGTTAGGTCACATTAAAAGTGATTGTTTTTCAAATCTGTTTCTTTTTCATTTGTTTCTTCCAAGTTTAGTAAAGCATTTACAAATAAGAACACATCTGGAAGTTTAATCCAAGAATAAGTTAAAAAAAACAAACCACAGTGATATACAAGAATTTAAAATATTCATCGAGTTTTATGGGCATGTAAAAGATAGTTAAAGAAAAAGGCCCAAAGAATAGGAATACAATCTAATCACTTAAGCTGAGCAGTAGACCACGGACACGATTCTCTATCTCCTTGGGTGAGAGGAAGGGACGTGGTCACCACTTTGCCGCCGGCTGGACCGAGCAGACCCACAGAGGCCGCCCTCACCGCCCCTGCATCCCACGTTCACAGGCAGCCCATGTGCTTTGAGTTACACAACGAAACGTGGGCTGCTTCTTCCCAGCGCCAAGCGCTCTGTGGTGTCCTGTCTGAGAGCGAAGGTTGCCAAGAGTTTGGTCAAAATGCCCTGCCCTTCTTGGTATGTGCTGGTTTGGAGAAACAAGTTAACATTTTTTCCCATCGATGAAATCAATGAAAAAATAAACTATTTTATCTGGTATCAGTTAAGGAGATATGACTATTTCTTGATCTAAAGAGGGAAAATATCTTATTGGTGACAACGACATTTGTTGAGCTTCCTCACTCTACACATTTCTTTTTCCCTCTCTCTCCAGATAGGCTATGAGTGCGTGAGTGCCGGGGCTGTGATATTCCTCTAGCTTTGCACAGTGCCTAGAACACGGTACGTGTCAACAAATATTTGCTGAGTGTTAATCAGAAAGTCCACGTTTTTAGGTAAAAACTAGTAGAAGAGTCTCCGAGAATCCGCACAGTAATAGCTAAAGATATGTGCAACGATTTGACTTCCTAGTAGTGACTCTATTGAGTAATTTATGAAAATCTGTGTTAATTTTGTAGTAACAAGTGTTCTTATCACGTATAGATTACAAATCATCACGCCAACGAAGATTTGATGCAATTCTCTTATGTCACCCACTGATCACAATCCTGTTTTTGTACAATCCTTCACCAACATTATAAATATTTCCTGGAACTAAAATCATTAGCACCAGGGAACACAAATCATCCTATCGAATAAAAGAGCAATATGCAAATCTCTGTACCTCTGATCAAGCCACGCCCACAGCCACGCCTGCCAGCCAATCAGAAGCAAACTATGCAAATAAACCTCAACCATGACGGCTGTCGCCACTAAAAGCAGGAGGGAGGCTTGGGTTTCCCCAGCAATGGAGGAAGCCAAGCTTTCCGCCTGCCATTGCTAGCCTAGGCCTCCATTCAATGCTACAAAGTTTCAATTATAAAAGATACATAATCCAAACAGAAATGGCAGCAGCCACAGAGCTGGAGAGAGCAGAGACTAGGGTTGCCCGGGCAATGGAGGAATCCAAGCTTCTGCAGCCCTGGCTGGCCTAGACCTCCATTGTAGGCTACAAAGTTTCAAACAGAAATGGCTGTCGCCATGGAGCAAGTAGAAGGCTTGGCTCCACTCTAGGCTACAAAGTTTCAATTGTAGAACATAAATTAATCCCGGATCCCAGGGCCTCCATTTGGGTCACTGGAGGGGATGGCCTGCAAACTACCATAGGCCCCTTGCTCAGACCACCCTAAGGGAACCCCACCCTGCTTTGGAACACCCTTCAGGGCAAACCAGCTGGCCCCCATCTATGCACGAGGCCTCTATCCTAATAAAAGAGTAATATGCAGATTGACCATCACTCCAACACACAAGCGGGTTGCTCCCATGTGGTCAAAGATCCTGCTCCCATGTGGATACAAGATGGCCACCACAAAATGGCCAGCAGGGGAGGGCAGTTGTGAGTGATCAGGCCAGCAGGGGAGTGCAGTTGGGGGTGATCAAGCCTGCAGGGGAGGGCAGTTAGGGTGAACAGGCCAGCAGAGGAGGGAAGTTGGGGGCAAACAGGCTAGCCGGGGATAAGTTAGACATCAATCAGGCTGGCAGGGTAGTGGTTAGGAGTGATCAGGCTGGCAGGCAGAAGTGGTTAGGGGCAATCAGGAAGGCAGGGAGGCAAGCAGTTGGGAGCCAGCAGTCCTGGATTGTGAGAAGGATGTCTGACTCCCCGTTAAGGCCCAATTCCAGTAGGATCGGGCCTAAACGGGGAGTCGGACATCCCTCGAGGCATCCCAGATTGGAGAGGGTGCAAGCTGGGCTGAGGGACATCCCCCCCCCCCCCCGCCGTGTACAAATTTCATGCACCGGCCCTCTAGTTTCACACATAATATCCAGTGGGTCTTTAGGATTAGAAAACAATATGGAGCTGTAACTAGCTGAGAGGATTGTGGGTAAATATATGCCCTTAATGGCCACTGTAGGAAATCAGCTCAGAGCTCAATAAACAGTATGTGCCACAGATGGCTTCTGTCACCATCCCGTAAGATTATAAAGGAGTCCTAGCAGGTGTGGATCAGTGGATAGAATGTCGGCCTGCGGACTGGAAGGTCCCAGGTTCGATTCCCATTAAGGGCATGGACCTTGGTTGCGGGCACATCTCCAGTGGGAGGTGAGCAGGAGGCAGCTAATGGATGTTTCTCTCTCATCGATGTTTCTGACTCTCTATCCCTCTCCCTTCCTCTCTATAAAAAATCAATAACATGTATTTTTTTAAAAAGATTATAAAGGAGCCGGAAAATTCCTATCACCTCGTGACCTCAGAGCCGTTGTCATGGCGTTATTCACAGGGTGATGCTGGTATACGCAAACCTACCACACCGCCGGCCACACCACTTGTTGATGTGTCCATCCTATACTTTTAAACATCATTCCTTAGAGGGTACTCCTCCTCCTCACAATAAGAAGTAAGCAGTGCGCCGTGCAATGCTCTCGGCGGAGACTGGGTTGCATCACTTGTTCCGGTGTTTGATTTAATCTCGTGTTTTGTGCAGTAATGTGCGCCATAGGCTGTACCACATAGCCTGGGCGTGTAGCAGGCGGCACCATCTAGGTTTGTGTAAGTACAACTCTATGATGTTCACACCATCCCCATATCGCCTCGCAACGCATTTCTTAGAACAGCGGTCGGCAAGCTCATCCGTCCACAGAGCCAAATATCAACAGGACGACAATCGACATTTCTTTGGAGAGGCAAATTTTTTATCTTGAACTTCTTCTAACGCCACTTTTTCAACATAGACTCGCCCAGGCAGTGGTATTTTGTGGAAGAGCCACACTCAAGGGGCCAAAGAGCCGCATGTGACTCGCGAGCCGTGGTTTGCCGACCCTGTCTTAGAGCATCTCCCGTCAAGGCAGCGGTTCCTGACCGTAATGTCACGAATGAGCAGTCACACCTCTGGAAAGGCGGCAGCTCTATTCTTACCTGTTTGGACACAACTACTCCATTACGATGAGAAACCTGCACCCTGTCGGCTCTGCACTTCCCTCCACCGCCCTCTGGGGTCCCGGGGACCCAGCGACAGAGATAGGACTGCTCTCCTCCAGGAACCCTGCCATGCTCCTGCCATCGCTCTCCTGCCATCGCTCTCCCGTCTGCTTCCTTCCTGGGACCCTCTCTCACTCACATGGGCCTCCAGCCGATGCTCCCTTTCCTGAGCTCACTCCGGGCTCATTTTCTAGAGGCCAGTGTTTTGGGTTCAGTGCTTAGGGATGCTGTTTCTTTCTTTCTTAAAAAAAAATATAATTGTATTGATTTCAGAGAGGAAAGGAGAGGGAGAGAGAGGAACATCAATGATGAGAATCATTGATTGGCTGCCTCCTGCACACCCCCTATTGGGGGTCAAGCCCGCAACCAGGGCATGTGCCCTTGACCGGAATCGAACCTGGGACTCTTCAGCCCTCAGGCCAACAGTCTATCCACCTAGCCAAATCAGCTAGGGCTGGATCCTGTTTCTTAACCTAATTATTTCCCATGTCTACTTCACAACTAACTGGGAAATTCCCAAGGCCAGGCACCAAGGATTCTACTTCTGGATTTATTAATAACCAAGAGGCCCAGTGCACAAAATTCGTGCACAAGAGGTCCCTCAGCCCGGCCTGCACCCTCTCAAAATCTGGGAATCCTCTGCGGCAGTCAGACATCCCTCTCACAATCCAGGACTACTGGCTCCTAACCACTCACCCACCTGCCTATCTGATTGCCCCTAACCTCTTCTTGCTGCCAGCCTGTCTGATGCCTAACTGCTCCCCTGCTGGCTTGATTGCTCCCAACTGCCCTCCCCTGCTGACCTGATGGCCCCCAACTGCCCTCCCCTACCAGCCTGGTCACCCCCAACTACCCTCCCCTGCCAGCCTGGTAACCCCCAACTGCCCTCCCCTTTAGGCCTGGTCGCCTACAACTGCCCTCCCCTGCTGGTCTAATAGCCCACAACTGCCCTCCCCTGCTGGCCATCTTGTGATGGCAATCTTGTGACAGCCATCTGTGGTGGCCATCTTGTAATAATGTCACGCGAGGGCACTATGCATGACACTACCTAGGCTTTTATTATTTAGGAGACATCATTTGAGGGCACCACACCACTTGGCTTGGCACAGGGAAGTCAGACAAGTGTTCCTTATTGGCAATTTGATTGGTTACCAATGGGCAGCATTCACACAAACGAGTAAAATATTTCTCCAGGTGATTAAATTTTTAACTCATTTGTAACCTACATGGAAACTTGAACAAACATTTTAATTTTAAAGAACAGCAGCACAGCAGGATGGAAATATTTTCTTAGCCAATAAATATTTTCATTGGAAATCCTCCTACTTAACATGTTTGGTTCAGATATCTGGTCTTTATAGCTTTTCATTCATTAACTGACCAGCGCAAGTTCATCTACATGCATGCTGTTCCTTTCACAGCCATCCATTTTCTTTACAGATATTTATAGCTAGCTCGCTCTCTCCTATCGCGACTCTTCAAATATGAAGACCATTGTTAATTTTTTTTTTAATCTACTTCCAACACAGCGCGTAGGATCTTGGGATGAAGGAAGCACTCAGGAATAGCTGGCCAGTGACTCCCTTGTTAGTTCCCTAATCGGACCAGAAGGCCTAGGGGCTCGCACTGTCTCACTGAGTGCTAAGCCGGCGTCATTCTTCCTCCCACAGTCACGCGGGGCTCACGTCCTGCGGTCGCGTCTGTCTCCATCTCCGTGCAGATTCCCACTCGCACAGTTTCCCGTTTCACCTCCAGTGAAATCTTCCCGTGGGTAAATTACAAGTTGTCTGGTTATTTCCTGCTCACGGAAGCGCTTCACAATAACCCTCAAATTCCAGGTCTGAAAAGAGTCTTTAAAAAAAAAAAATCAAAGATTCTACAAGACGAAACAATACTCCCCTTCATCATCGTCGGCCACAGGTGTGGTCTCACTGGGGCCTCTAAGCACACAGCGCTGAACAGAAACGACCCTCGGAGAGCACGGGGTGCCTTTCGTGGCGACTGTGATTCTCTCCTTTCCCTTTCCCTCTCCACGGCACAACCTGGGAGCCAGGACACGGAGGGTCTACCTGTCTGTCCAACACCCACTGCATCCTGGGTCTCTCATGATCCTCAGCTTCCTCGTCTGTGAGTTAAGGTTCTTAGGTTTGATGTGTGCACGCATTAGAGTAAGCGGTAAACTCCTACTGGGATGTAGTAGGGTGTCATTACTAACAGAGGCAGAAGACTCTACAGATGAGTGACAGGCCACTGGCCAGCACAGCAGACCTCAGCCTGGCCTCTGAGGAAGGGGATCTACTTTGCATTATGATTTGGAACCCCCCGGGGAGGGGTGGGGGAATGCATGAGAGAGCACTGCCAACGGATGGACAGGTGAAGCCGACTATTCAAGAGAACAGTGTGTTGCCCAGCTGGAAGAAGAAATACTACTATGTGTATCATGATGCAAGATCATTTTGAATAACTGTTTGTATGGTTTGGTTTGGTTTGAATATATTTTTATTGATGTCAGAGAGGAAAGGAGAGGAAGAGAGAAACATCAGTGAGGAGAGAGAACCATGGATCGGCTGCCTCCTGCATGCCCCAGACTGGAATCAAGCCCAAAACCCAGGCCTGTGCCCTGACTGGGAATCGAACCCTGACCTCCTGGTTCATAGGTCGATGCTCAACCCCTGAGCCACACCGGTCGGGCTGAACAACTGCTGGATATCTAACCAACATTCCCAACAGAAACCAACGACTTACAGATAACTCAGGCTTTCCAGCACGTCAACACAAACAGCAATAAGGCAGAACGGTTGGTCTGAAAAGCCACTCCACGATAGGTACCTTAATTCATTAAGTGAAATCAATTACGTTTTGCTTTTACTTAAAACGGATGCATTAAGAGAGAAAAACATGGATAATCGAGGGCAGAGCCCAGCCTGGCCCCGGGGAACATCAGATAAAAATAGTTCCTGCCATTGCCAGCCTCCCCCAAAGCATGCCTCTGCCCACCCCTCTGCCTGGAGGTGCCAGGGACTTACGCTGCCCACACTGTCTCCTGGCACACGGAGTGCCCAGGCTGCTCTGAGGACAACTGTTTCCGCTGTGACCTGGCAGGCCCCCCTCAAGGAACCCAGCCTCAAAGCGCCTACAAGTGCCAAGGACTCTCATGTCTTCCTTCCACACGCAGGTGAGAAAACAGAATCGCACGATCAGTAACCTGCTCACGTCACAAGCTTGCAGGTGGCGGACAGGGCCCCAGGCGGGGACCCCAGAGCCCGCTGCTCTGAGCTGGGGGTGAAAGCAGACGGGACGGGGAGACCGAGGGCCTGCGGACCACGGGGGTGCAGACAAGCTGTGATCGCCAGGAACGGAAAGGGATTTCCCGGACGCAACCAAATCTCACTGAGACGCCGTGCTGTCCCTCCTGGCCAGCGGCCTGCTGGACGGTGCATACGGTGAGCTCCCAAAAGACCAGAGACACAGTACTGTGGTCAGGGCTTTTAGTCACTCGTTTCCTTGTTTTAAAAAGGCTGTGCTTGAGGCAAGATATTTTTGAAGAAAAGAAACAGGGGAGAGTGATTGATATAGAGGCAGGGTGGCCTCGAACAGGCTGTCAAGCTACAGGGGGAAGGCTGGAGTGGAGGGGAGGCAGATGCTGGGGGAGATCAACCAAAGGACTTGTATGCATACATATTAGCATAACCAATGAATGAAAGACTCTGGGGTGGGGAGGGAGGCGGGTGGGGACATGTGCTGGGGGGTAGGGGACGCTGGGGGGAGGATATTGGGGGAAAAAAAGGAAAACATATGTACTACTATTAAATATAAGTTATATTGTAAATAAAATTAAAAAAATAAAAAATAAAAAATAAACTAAAAATAAAAAGGCTGTGCTTTACAAAGATACTGTTGACGAAGATGAGAGCAGTCCTGCGGGGGTGGCTCGGAGGTTGAGCATCGACCTATGAACCAGGAGGTCACAGGTCAATTCCCGGTCAGGGCACAGGCCCGGGTTCCAGGCTGGATCCCCAGGGTGGGGCCTGCAGGAGGCAGCCGAGCCATGATTCTCTCTCATCATTGGTGTTTCTATCTCCCCCTTTCCTCCTCTCTGAAATCAATAAAAAATATTTTTTTTAAAAAAAAAAAGATTAGAGGGATCAAAGGACATAAATTAAGAGATATCACACACTCCCCTACCCTCTGTGACATTCTCTCAATAAATCGTACAAAACATGCAGGAGTGGCCGTGGGCCAGGCTGGCAGGGAGCCTGGCGTGTGAACGCGTGTCCATGAGGAACTGTCCCCGCCGGAGCCCTGTCTCAGGGGGCCTGCCTCCCCGTGCCGCCCAGCCAGGGGCTCTGTCCGGAGGCCCCAGTCCTCTCAGAAACAGGGGGTCCGGCGCAGGTGCCACTGTGGCGACACCGGGCCAACTCTCAGTTTCCACCGAGACGGATCCGAGCGATTCTAACGTTCTGACTCCAGGATCTCCCCTGGACCAGGGCGGGATGCCCAGCAGGGCCACGTTCCATCCGCCAATGCCGGCTGACACCTGAAAGGGCAGATTGACTACCGTGTCAGCCAATGGGAATGCAGGCGTATGCTGGTCACATCCTGTCTTTGTGTAGCCAGACCCTGGCCGCACCCTACCTTTGCGTCACGAGCCCCAGCCCTCACCCAACCAATCGGAATTGGCCAACTCAGCGGTTCGAGTCTGGCCCCACCTCCCTATAAAATCATTGTGCTTTGCATATTTCCCTCTTTTGCTTCCTGCCGCTGCGTGGGTGGAGACGGAGAGCCAAGCCCAGGCTCAAATAAAGGCTCTTTTGCATCGGACTCGGCTCCCCGGTGGTCTTTGGGGATCATGAAATCTGGGCGTCACACACCGATGGCCAGGGTGTGAGAAAGAAAACACCAGAAAAGGCAGATTGCCACCCGAGGAGCGAGCATCGAGGGAGAAGGAGATTGTTCAGACTACAGGAGAATAACGAGGACAGCCTGTGCTCTGTCATCGCTCCCTCTGCGGCGGGAAAGAAGGGGCCCCCGGCAGGTGAAGTCGGGGGAAGGAAGAGTCTATTGTTTAAAGAAAAGTCTGGGAGCTCCGGGGAGAGGCCCTGAGTCTCAGCAGCATCGAAGGCTATTCCTGGAGACGGAAAGGAGGCGGAAAGCATGTTTCCCTAACAAATAAAGCAAGGCTACCTGCTTTCCTCTGGGGGCCCTGCTCCCTCCCTCACTCCCCCCACTCCTCACAGGACACAGGAGTGCTGATGATGGGGATGGGACACAAAGAGGCTCAGGCGGGGGTGCCCCAGGCAGGGCTACGGACATACTTCAATGCTGAACAGACCAACATATCATAAAGTGCTAATTCGTTACAATTTGAAAATATCATCTTAATTTTAACCAATCGTCCTTGAAGTACCCTGACACAAAGCTGCCTGTGGAACTCTGAATGGGTCCACTGGTTTATCTCCACGGAACTGATTCTGTTTCAATTTTATCTCATTTTCCATTTACAGGCACTACCCCACTTAAAAACAAACAAACAAACAAACAAAACAACCTAGCTGGTTTGGCTCAGTGGATAGAGCATCAGCCCACAGTCTGAAAGGTCCCGGGTTTGATTCCGGCCAAGGGCACATGCCTCGGTGCAGGCTCAATCCCAGCCCTGGAGATGGGCACGCGGGGAGCAACCCATCCATGTGTGTCTGACTCTCCCCCTCCCTTCCACTCGCTCTAAAAACCAATGGAGAAAAAAAAATGTCTTGGGGTTAGGATTAGCAAAAATAAATAAAAATAATTTTAAAAGGATTTTTTTTTCAGTTTACTGAAATATTCCCAGGCTAAACGAGGACTCCATTGATTCACGAATTTATTGTTTATCAGCAAAATTCAACTCAGTTTTGCTGTGCTTAAAGACAATAAAACCTCAAGGAAAAACCCCCACCAGTAGAGTGATGATCGCAGGAGAAGTGGAGAAAAATTGGAGGAAGAAGTGAGAGTTTCTGATGAACACTTAGGAAACATACCTCGCATCGCACCTCATGGCTTGAACCCGAGCTCCTCAGGAACTGTCCCCTTTCCCCCCTCCCTGGCCCAAGTCTTCTTTCCAGCTCAGACTCGAGTAACAGAACGTTCTCGTGGCCGAATCACTCAGCTCCTTGGTGTGGCCGAGCCGTCCTCCAGGAGAACGTGCGGGCCTCACCTGTCTGCACACTTCAGAGGTGTCTGCCTGGAGCCAAAGGTCAGAAACGAGGCATGCTCCTTGTGCAGCTCACCCCCCCCACCACCCCCACCCCCCCCCCCATGGCGCCAGTCAAACTCACTGCTACCAGCGCATCCCACCAGAAATTCTAGCGAAAACGTTAGGGTAACGTGAGAAGCACGAATGAAGCTGTAACTCAGTCACTTGTTCATACGAAGCTCTGGAGGGGGTAAGAAAGGGCTCACAAGTACATTCAGACCAGCGTGGGTGATTCCGACGGCTCCCCCACTTCGGGAGCAGGTGAGAAGCAGGTGAGTGCTCTGTAAGGTCAGGAACAGCATTAGAGCTCTACGCACGACCTGTACTCCGGACCCATCCTTAGTTCAGAACCCCGAACCGGAAACACCTTAAGCTGAGCGTCTGGACAAGCACAGAGCAGCAGATCTGTGAAGGGGACTCACTCACAGGGACACCTTCCTGGGGGGCACCCAGGGCCAGCCTCTTCCAGGTTAAACCCCACATCGTGGAGTCCCGGGAGCGAAGAGGGTGGAGAAGCAGCAGCCCTTGGGCAGGGAGAGACCGCTCAGACGCCGGGAAAGAGGGACCCCAACCCCTGCACCCAGCACCGCTGAGAGCTGCCCTGTCAACCCCTGTGGGGGCACTGCCTGCAGGTGCGGGGGCAGGCGGGCGATGCCGTGCGGGCAGAGCTCCGGTTCACCAGAGGCTCCACGTTCACCGAGGCGGCGAGGCGGCCAGAACCATCCATCCTCAGTGGGCCCACGGCACGGAGACCGGCAGGAGGCAGGAGGTGGGTCCGCCATGGACGGCCCTCCCCCTGAGAGCCATCGCGGGGAAGGACGCGTGGGGGACGAGGACCATGAAACGGGACAGGCCAGCGACGGTTCACAGCACGTGGCCATGAGAAATCTCCGACGGGAAAGGTGTCTGGTTTTTCCAGGAGTAAACCTCCCCAAGGAGACAACAATACAATAAAACTCTTCCCTTTGAATAACTGACTTCTTAAAATACAGCCCGGGAAGTACTGGATAAAACTATTGCCGAGACCGGTTTGGCTCAGTGGATAGAGCGTCGGCCTGTGGACTGAAGGGTCCCAGGTTCGATTCTCATCAAGGGCATGTACCTTGGCTGCGGGCACATCCCCAGTAGGGGGCGTGCAAGTGGCAGCTGATCAATGTCTCTCTCTCATTGATGTTGCTGACTTTCTATCCCTCTCCCTTCTGCTCTGTAAAAAATCAGTAAAATATATTTTTTAAAAAAAACACTATTGATGCATTGTCAAAATGACCATCATAGAATACTAGATGAAATTTGCATTTTAAGTTTTACGCTAGACCAGTGGTCGGCAAACCGCGACTCGCAAGCCACATGCGGCTCTTTGGCCCCTTGAGTGTGTCTCTTCCACAAAATACCATGGCCTGGGTGAGTCTGTGTTGAAGAAGTGGCGTTAGAAGAAGTTTAATTTTAAAAAATTTGGCTCTCCAAAGAAATTTCAGTGGTTGTACTGTTGATATTTGCCTCTCTCTGTGGACGAATGAGTTTGCCCACCACTGCACTAGACTAATCTCTTTGAGAGCAAAAGTTGTTTTGTTTATAGCAGCTAACATTTTGGTTCTCATAATCACCAAATAAGCAGTTCTTTTGCTTGCTCACTCTTAAATACTAACGGGGTAATAATTTCAACTGTAGATTGATGAGTGCTTACTACTTGCTGGGAGCAATACTTTACATACAATGATTTACATACACGGTAATTGTTTGAGGTAAATATTATCAGTCTAATTGTATAGGGAAAAAAAAACTAACATAGAGAAATCAAGAAAATTGCCCCAACATGCAAATATAACTTACAAAACCTTCATTTGAAATCAGTTCACCCATATTGAAATGATTAAATGGTAGAAAAATAATTTTAGATTTTTAAAAATAACACTCATTTGACATCTATAATGGAAAGCAGAGATTAAAACATGGGAAAGTGTGTGTGTGTGTGTGTGTGTGTGTGTGTAGTGAAAGGTGACTTATAATTACTTACTCTGAGGCAGATAATAAAGCTGATGAGACTAAAACTCTAGAAATGGGCCAGGTCCTGGAAGGTCTTATATTCCATGCTTAGGAGCTTGAACATTATTTTTCCTTCAAGTTCTGGGAGTCGGTGAGGTTTTACGAAAGGTACTGACGTGACCAGATCTGAGTTGTATATCTCAGTGGCAACAGAGGGGTTATCCATTCAGGTGGGAAGTGGCCACACAGCGGCACGAAGACAGATGTAGATGCTGCTGAAGGATATGCAGTGATGATGAGGAGGGCCAGAACCCAGGCATCTGTGCCACAGAGGGAGAGGAGTGTATGTGGAAAATATTTCATAGATTAAAATGGTCCAACCTTGTGACTGATTAGAATTTTTGCTTGAAAGACCAGGGAGGATGCTGCTGCCATGAGCAGATACAGGACTGCAGAAGGAAGAGGATCCTGTCTTGGAAGGGAGATAATGGGCTGAGTTTGGGAAGCACCAAACTGGAAGTGGTTGTGGTGCCTGAAGGGGGAAGGTCATGCAGAAGGTCAGGGTGGCAGAGAGAGATTTAAGAATTACCAGCATTATGCTCAGTGAAATAAGCCAGGCAGAGAAAGATATAGATCACATGATCTCACTCATTTGTGGAAGATAATGAACGACATAAACGGATGAACAAAAACAGATCCAGAGACAGGCAAGCATCAATCAGACCGTCAAACCTCAGGGAAGGTAGGGGACAGTGGGAGAAGGGAGAGATCAACCAAAGGACTTGTATGCATGCAGATAAGCCCAACCAATGGACACAGACAACAGAGGGGTGGGGGCATGTATGGGAGGTAGGGGGTAATGGGGGAATAAGGACACATATGTAATACCTTATTCAATAAAGAAATTTTTTTAATTAATAAAATAAAGAACTACCAGCATTTAGCTGTGAAGCAAAAGGCTGCGGGTAAGATTCCTAGATGGCTTAGGAAGAGAACATACAGAGGACCTGCCAACCAAGTTCTCCGAGGAAACAGTGCTGAGGGACACAGGAGGACAGGAGTCCTTAAAGCTGAGGGGAGAGCGAGAACCTTTCGAGCGAGCCTTGCAGGACGCTGGAGCTCCGTGACATCCATGAGGGAGAAAAGCCTAGGACAGTAAGAGGCGAAACAGCACACCACGTCTCAGTCCTCCTCCTCCCAGACCGGCTCAGACAGAATGAAGGGGAGCAAGGGTCAGAGGTCAGTGGGACAAGTGAGGGCACAGGAAACCCGGCTCTCCTCCCAGCAGAAGTTATGGGCTACGGCGAGAGTCCCTGGGAAGGAAATGGTCAAAGTTATGGAAAAGAGAGCATAATTGATGGAACAAGCTCCCCAAAAGATGGAAAAGGAACAAAATGCAGAAGAAGAACAAATCCAGAAGGTTCTTCACGCAACGCAAAGATTTGGTGAAAGTTGAAAACAGACCCCAAAGGACTGTGGTGACTGAAATCAGATTGTGGAACCATTTCCGTGTCCCAGATCGCCTTCAGGTAGAGCCCCCGGGGCCTTCTACCAGACCCTCACGTGACAGCCTTGCGTGCAACACACACACACACACACACACACACACCCTGCCTGGTCCCAGGTGCAGCCTGAGGCCTCAGGGCTGGGGGAGCACTCAGCAGGCGGGGCCAGACCCATGCGCTGTCCCAGTGGCCCTGGGCTCACTTCTCTTCCCGAGATTGAGACCACGGCAAGGCATGATGCTTCTGTGGCAAGCCATGTTCCCGCCAGTAAGACCGTCTGTTGCCACCTTGACACGGATTTTTAATTCTGAGTGAGCAGACATTCAAAAAGGAAAAGCAAAAAAGAACCGTGACTTTCTTCTTCCTAGACCTGAACTTTTAAAAAAGCATATAAATCTTTTTGAGTTTAAGCATTACACCAGAAAGCTTTAGGGTCACGGTTCCATGAACAAAGTGCCATTAATTGATCACTATTGGTAACATTCCTGCCTTCTCTGTGAAAGGCAACAGGTAGGTAAAGAAAACCCTGTGCTATTATAATTTCCCCCACACAGTGTTCCTTACAGAATCCATGCAAGGGCAAGATCGGACCACCTTGATTTCTTTCAAAGGGTGTGGTTTTAAACAGATTTTTAAAATAAAAATAAAAACACTAAGGCCACTCATCTGGCCATACCATTTTACCTTTAAGGCAAAATGTTCCCTAAGACATACTACTCCCCATACGAGTGCCAAGAGTAGACACTCTTTTAAATACCAAACACAACAGTCTTACACAAAATTTAGATGAAATTTGCATGGACAGAAATTAGAGGAAAACTGAATCGTCAGTATCTTCCTAACAATCCCTTTGTCATATATAATCCGGTGCAATTTTCCCCAAATTCATATAACAGGTCAATTAATTTTAACCATGTTAGTCTTTTCCCCCTACCATTACTATATCTCTCAAAAGGACGTTAAAACTTTTCAAGATTGTAGCCCAAGAGCAAAAATCACTAGGTCAACAAATGACTGATCTATTTTTAAACATTGTATGAATGGCCTGTAAGACTAAAGGATGATGTATGAATTGCCCCTCAAGAAGGAGCAAACTGTTGGATTACAAAAAGATTGAATTCTGTGGCCATGGACCACCATGACTCCAATCTTCTAAATCCCAGATCCTCAAAACAAAGCTTTCTCACACCTGCATCATGTGGCTTCCGGAAGGATCATGTGACTCTCATGCCTGCAGGGACAGTGCTAAAAGTGTGAACAAAAAGAAGGAAAAGTGATAAAAGAGTGAAAAGAATGAACACTGATTCTTCCACCAGAAATAAGTTCGAGTAATTGGTGTCCTTTGCACAGAAGGCTTCATCTGTCCCACAGAGGAGGGTTTGGGCCTGGGGTTATTTTTCCAGAAATGAGGGTGATTTGCGGTAGTTTACTGGCAAACTTTAACCAGGTGCTCTCCGCGAGAGGGATAGCTGGAATGGCAAGTTACCACCAAAGCCATGTGTGGCTGGGGAGCGAGAAGCCAACTGGTCCACCTCACCATCGAAAGCCTGTGAGGCAGAGTGAGCACAGAGCGCTCACCGGCATAAGCCAGTGTCGGCCGGAGAGCCTCCCACTGCCCATCGCCACCTGCTCACTCCGGACATCTGGGGAGGAGGGAGGCTGGACTCTACCTTAGCGAGGAGCTGGTCAGGTGACCCTTACTGCAGCTGGCTCAGTACTTATCTATTGCTCTCCAGCTGACCTGAAGAGTCACGGTCAAAATATACATTGTATTTGTCCACAAATATAGAGCATCTCTCTCTCGTCTCTCTCTCTCGGGAAAAATACTTTTCAAAATAAAGCCTCACTCTGGCTGGAACAGAAGTTACGAGTACTTCTACATGTATCACAAGGTAATAAGGAAACAGAACTGTTATCTAATATTTCAGTGCCATTCAGTGTTCTCGGCTGCATCGCCTGAACAATAACCAGGGCAGGTCTGGCCACTCAATTATGTTCAATTAAAACTAGCTCTATCCAGTCCACAGAAAGTGGCTAACATGCTCATTGTGGTCTAGAGACTATAGTTGCCTACAGATCGCTCTTCTCCCTTTTATATCCTTTATAACACAAAAAACTCTATTTAGTAAGTGTACACTGCAGGCATCACCAGCTAAAAGACTACATCTCCCAGCTGCCCTTGCAGGTTTGTGCAACCCTAGGACTGAATTCTGGCCAACTACAAGTAAGCTGCAATGGTATGAGGATTTCATAACCTCAGTTCAAAATGAAGAGATCACAGCCTTCGTCTCCCATCCTCCAGAGCAGTGGTTGGCAGACTCATCCGTCCACAGAGCCAAATATCGACAGGACAACGACTGACATTTCTCTGGAGAGCCACATTTTTTAAACTTAAACTTCTTCTAACGCCACTTCTTCAACATAAGACTCGCCCAGGCTGTGGTATTTTGTAGAAGAGCCACATTCAAGGAGGCCAAAGAGCCGCATGTGGCTCAGGAGCCGCGGTTTACCGACCATCTCTAGAGAGGATGTGGGAAGTAAATGTAACGGCTGGAGCCCCAGCAGCCATGGGACCACAGCATCAGGATGGACCTGAGGATGAGAGTGGAAACCTGAGAGGCCGAATCCCTGGGACTTCATAGAGCCTTTCACTACCAGACTAAAAGCTTCTTTTATTATTCAAGAACACACGCTATGTCTGTTGTTTAAACGCCTGCATTCCACTCTATTCAGCTGAACCTAGATTAAATTATCCACTGTTCAATAAAAGTGTTTACGGCTGCCTGGCGTGACTCAGGGGTTGCGCATCAACCTATGAACCAGGAGGTCCCAGTTCGATTCCCAGTCAAGGGCCGATGCCTGGGTCGCCTCCTGCATGATCAATGATTCTCTCTCGGCACTAATGTTTCTCTCTCTCTCTCTCCCTGCCCCTTCCTCTCTGAAATCCATAAAAATGTTTTTAAAGAAGAAAGGTTTGTATGTATTATGTAATCCAAAGTATCTGCTTCCATGGTAATGAGTTCTCTACCACCTTCAAAATGATCCCATCCAAGTCCTGCGGAGGGTTAAACATCTGCTTCTAAATACCGATTTTCTAACGATGAGATCAATGGCAGATATACAGAAGTGCAGCAGACCGTGCTTCAGAAAGGACGGTGATCCTCTCGTCTCTCAGCAATCAGCAGTTGGCCAGGGCCCAAACTATCAGGAGGGTCACACCAAGAAGATTGCAGGTGTATGCTCCCTGGCCAGATCCAGTGCTCAGATACACTGTACTTGGCTCCCACAATACTATCTGGAAATGTCAGTTTCATGCCTTCATGTGGGCCCGCACCTTCAGTTCTGCACAGCCCCCTACCCCCCCGTGGCCGAACACACACACACACACACACACACACACACACACACACACACCCCTACACCTGCTTTCCTGGTCCATGGTCCCTGGTCTGGCCTCTGAAACACTGGCTTTTTCAGTCCCCGGAAATGAAACGGTGCACTCTGCACCTCCCCCCCTCCTCTCCATCATTCCTCATGTTGACATCAGTGATTGACAGCAAAGACTATTTGCCACGATGAACGCTATCCATTTCTAATAAGAAGAATGTGTGTAGCTCATTAGGCGTTGCATCTCTATTTAGGAATATAAAAATCACTATAAACACACTAGTATCTCTTCCTACAAAAGAACAAAATGGGGAACCTTTTAAAACACGCCCCCCCGCTTCCACACACAGAAACACACAAAAACTCGGGAAAAGCTCATTTTGTCGTCTTACCTCTGATCTATATTACTTAATCGTTTCAGCTAAAGTTAGTCCGGCTCTCAGACTTTCTCCCTTCGGTTCCTACAAATTTAAAAAGTCAATTTAGCTCTTAAAATGCAGTGAGAAGTAGTCGTGGTGTTGGCCTAAAAAGCCTGAAACTGTATTTACTTCCGCTAATCTCGTCACTCAGCAGTATTTCTATCAGGCAAGTGCGGAGCTTCTGATCCACATTTCCGGTGAGTGGCCACAGTCGAGTGAAAGGAAAATAAACCATACAGTCCCAAAGGGAAACACGCCAGCGTGTGAATATGTCCTTACATGTGATGGCGGGCTCTCCATTCCCAAAGGGGCCTATTGGCACACAGTCAGTGTCAGATCACATGACTTAGTTGTCGCTAAAACTGGGAAAATGTGCTCACTTTGCATGTATCCTTAGGTATTCCTTTTTTTTTTTTTTAAATATATTTTGTTGAGTTTTTACAGAGAGGAAGGAGAAGGATAGAGAGTCAGAAACATCGATAAGAAAGAAACATCTTGCACACCTCCTACTGGGGATGTGCCGGCAACCAAGGTACATGCCCTTGACCGGAATCGAACCCGGGACCCTTCAGTCCGCAGGCCAATGTTCTATCCACTGAACTGCCAGAAGCCAATCATTGTTTTGATGATGGAGAGCTGTGGACAGGGAGTTTGGAGGGCTGGTCAACCTTGAGGGTCAGAGGTAATTACTGGAAGTTGGTGGTTGAAGCAGCCCCCACCTGTTCATCCTAAGAAGATTTACTGATTGGCTTTTACTGGTGTTTCCGGCCTGGGGGATACGGGTGTATCTTATAATTTTAATCTTAATAAAAGGAATGGTGAAACCAGAGCGAGAGTAGTTCCTCCACTAGAGTTGCCCCCCCCCCCTCCCCCGTTTCCAAATTAATGTTTTTCTAAGTCTCTTTATTCATTTGTGTGCGGCCTTCTCCAGAAACCCAAACCTTGAACCCGGGGCCCTGAATCACGCGGGACGTGAAAGGGGTTCCCACGTGTTTTTTAGTGGAGTAATAGGATGTAAGGAAAGTTATTCCGTTTCCTTACATCATATGACTCCGCCGAACCAAACCAGTTAGGCCCTTAGGTATTTCTTTAGTTGGAAGCATGGACCTAAGGCTCCTCTTGCTCACACTGAAAGTCACGTGGAGTTCTGGTTCTGAGCTCCTGGTCAGCCTGCCCGGGAAAAGACAGTATTGACAGGTATCCGCATAATATCGCTCAACCCAAAATACCTATGACAAGTGATACAAGCTATGAAGCTCTGGATTCTGAAATCTGTCTCCATTTCTCCCTAAATTAGGGCCACCACAACTTCCTTTTGCTATTGAAATGCATCGCTGTGTTCTCCCAGGTTGAGCAATGCAACGGAGGAATTTACTTTTTGCAACATGCAAGCAAGCCATCAATCTTTCCTGTAAAATCGAACGGCTGGAATTCCAGTTTCCGGGCTGTTTGGTTATTACGAACGGGGAGGGGTCAGTGTAGCCCGGGAGACGTTTTTTGCACCAGGCATGCCATTTTTAACACGTATGTAAATGAGTAGTGAGAAAATTTAAACTCTGCTCAATCTTCAGAAACAACTGCAGAATCATTACGGCTCCTTGGGAAATCTCTGTCCAGACGACCCATCCCGCACACTTTATAAAACACGCCTTTAGCTGACTCACATGTTCACGTACTTCTACACTCTGCAGAAGTTGCTCGTTTTAAAATACGTTCACAAGGAGAGTTGCAGGGGCTGCCGGCTCTTCCTCTGGTCATCAGCATTTCTATTTCCGTTGTAACATCGCCACTTTTCCTCCCCTTCGCTGCCTCTCCTCCTTACGAGCTCCCCCACCCTCCCACACCACGCCTGCCTTTCACCGTTACAAAGCCGCTCCGTCCTCCCTGACTTTTTAAAACAGAAACTCCGGGCCTTCGGAAGTGCCCCCTCTATGGGGCTCCGGACAGACTGCGCTCTGGCCATCGGATTGTCCTTTTCCCTCTACATGGATTCTAGAACTTACCGTCTCTAGGCTGATTTGGGGGCAGGCACCCACATGCACATGCAGAACTCTGGGAAGAAGTCGCTGAGGAGCTGAGGAGGGTGCTGTCTTTTAAAGGTGGGAGCTCTATCCCGTGGGTGTGAGACCTCCCTGCCCTTTGGGAGTCCCTGTGCACTGGACATCAGCCCTAGGGCAAGGGCTGGATGGCTGCAGGACCACGGGGACCCCAGCCTCTCTCACAGCCTCCATTCCCCCAACTGGCCCGGCCAGCTGCCCGGGGGTCAGGGACAAGGGGGGCCAGCGACCAGGGAGGTCAGCCACCAGGGGGGCCAGCGACCAGGGTGGGGTCAGGGATCAGGGGGTCAGCCAGCAGCGTGTGTCTCACAGAGAGGGAAGGGGGATAGAGCCTCATGTGAAGCAGGCTGTCCCGCAGACACCCCACGACAAGTACTCTGTGCAAGGCGCCTGGTCCCTCCCTGCCTCCGCCCCGCAGGGAGTCAGGTCCCAGAGCTGAGGGGACCACCCCACAAGAAAGTGGGGAGATCGCCCCGCGGGAGAGTGGGGGGAGACCACCCCAGGGAAGAGTGGGGAGAGGGCCCGGAGATCGCCCCGCGGAAGAGTGGGGGGACGGGAGGGGGGCCGTCCCCTCGGTGGGAAAGAAGGGGGGCTGCTCCTGAACACAGTGGAAAGGGGGAAGAAGCCAGTCTGCAGAGAGAACTGGGAGCCAAACACAAAGGAACTCGGGGATGGGGTGGCCTCGGGCTCTCCCACACAAAGCGCTCGCCCAGCGGCTGGGCTCCTCAGAGACCCCCCTGCGGGCTGCACTCCCAGTGGAGGCCTATCCAGCTGCCCAGCAGCAGCTCCCCCAGCTCTCCCTGCAGCGCCCCCAGCTCCCCCTGCAGCTCCTTGAGCTCCCCCTGCAGTGCCCTGAGCTCCCCCAGAGCTCCCCCAGGTCCTCCTGCAGCCTCCCCAGCTCTCCCCACAGTGCCCTGAGCTCCCCCCCACAGTGCCCTGAGCTCCCCCTGCAGCCTCCCCAGCTCTCCCTGCAGCGCCCTGAGCCCCCCCCCGCCCCGCCAGCTCCCCCTGCAGCGCCCTGAGCTTCCCCCTGAGCCCCCCCAGCTCCCCCCCCCACGTCCCCCCAACTTTCCCTGCAGCGCCCTGGTCCCCTGGGCAATCTCCTCGCCTCTTCACTCCCCCCTGTCCCAGCAAAAGGAGGGAGCCAGTTCCCTGGGAACATGGGGTTTTCCCAGGAACAGCCTGCAGCTGCCCCCCCACCCCACCCAATCTCCCTGGCTGCCCCCGGGTGCTGTCAGCCCCTTCGCTGCCCCCAGAGCCTCCTCGTCCTGGGGGACCCTCTCCAGAACCCCGCCCGCCGGGAGCGCAGCGGCAGACTCACCGTCCCCGTCCCCGTCCCCGTCCTCCTCCTGGGCACCCAGGGAGGCGGGCCACGCCAGCAGCACCAGGAGCAGCAGCGCCCGCGCCTCCAGCCACGGGGCCATCGCTGTCAGGTCAGCCCGGACCTCCGAGGACCCGGCTCCCGCAGTCCCGCAGCCACGCAGCCGGCACCGCCCCGCAGCCTGAGCCGAGGCTTAAATAGGGAGCAGCGGGCGGCCGCGCCCAGAGCGGTGCCTGCCCCTGATTGAAGGCAAACAACCGAATCAGAGCGCGCCTGGCCGGCCGGCCTCCCTCCTCCTCTCCCAGCCCTTGTGTTCCCACCGGCCGGCCTCGAAGGACAGGCCCCCTTCTTCCCTTTAGAAAGCCCCAGGGCAGGGAGGGAAGGTCCCAGGGAGGGAAGGTCCCAGGGAGGGTCCCCCTCCCCCAACACACACACCCGAGGCCCCCCCCCCACACACACCCTTGAACTTGGCCCCTAACAGCCCAAGAAGACTCAGAGGAAGTACAGCCTCGCCGGGGGGCACCGGGGAATCTGGGACACTTAGGAGACCTGCCCACCTTGAATGTCAAAAGACCGACTTTTTTTTATATATATATATAATATATTTTATTGATTTTTTTTTTACAGAGTGGAAGGGAGGGGGATAGAAAGTCAGAAACATCGGTCAGCCGCCTCCTGCACGCCCCCCACTAGGGATGTGCCTGTAGCCAAGGTACATGCCCTTAACCAGAATCGAACCCGGGACCCTCCAGTCTGAAGTCCGACGCCCTATCCACTGAGCCACACCGGTTTCAGCTCAAAGGACCGACTTTTAACCCCCTTTTGGGTAAAGATGGGACAGGCAGCCCCCAGCCCGCTCTGCTCCTTCCCCGGGTTTGGGGGTGGGGGGCACCGAACAGGTGGGGCCCAGATAAGGAACCGCCTTAGAGGGCTGTGCACTGTGTCCTCCTGTTCAGACACACCACTTCCCCCCTTTCCCCTTCCCCCTTCCCCACCTCCCCCCTCCCCACACCTCCCCACCCCTCACCTCTCCTGTGCAGGGGACACAGCTGCAGCCCCGACAGCTGGACTGTGTAGAAATCAGTCTACCCGGCAGGGGGCTCAGGGGCTAAGCGCTGACCTATGAACCAGGAGGTCACCCTGGGATGCCAGCTCGGGGCACAGGCCCAGGTTGCAGGCTCCATCCCCAGGGTAGGGCGTGCAGGAGGCAGCTGATCCATGTCTCTCTCATAGATGCTGTTTCCATCTCTCTCGCCCACCTTCCCTCTCCCTTTCTCTCTGAAATCAATGAAGATGTTTTTTACAAAGGAACAAATGAGGTGCATGCGTTTCGAAGGGTACGGAAACGTCTCCTGCGCCATGCGCGGGGAGGGACGAGCTTCCAGCCTCAGCTGGCCGATGCCCTGTGTGCGCTCAGTCCTGTGTCTCCCCGTGTACTCCCCGGGGCGGAGGGCGGGCAGGGTGAGGGGCACTGGAATGAGTGACTTGCTGTTAACTAACTTCCAAACCGGCACAGGGACAGAAAGGCAGGGGGTGGTGTCCTGGTCCCCACACCAGCTCCGGGGACGGTGGTGGCTCTGCTGGCCGCCAGGTGAGAGCCGCAGCCAGGAGCTTCGGGGCACACCTGCTGCCCGGCCCGTGAGCTCAGAACGATCGGCACGTGCTCCCTGGAGAGTCGAGAGCTGGTCCGCAGGCCACAGGGACGCGGCTCCAGCTGCTCCAGGGCCAGGGGCCGCAAGGCCCAGCGTGGGGAGGGAAGGGGCACCAGAGACGGCCCGGGGGTGCCCGCCGCCTTCAAGGATGTCTGTGTTCGAACCCAGTGGTCGGTAAACTCGTCCATCCACAGAGACACATATTGCACAATGATTGGCATTTCTCTGGAGAGCCACATTTTTTAAACTTCAACTCCTAACGCCGCTTCTTCCGAAGACACTCGCCCAGGCCGTGGTATTTTGTGGAAAGGCCACACTCAAGGGGCCGAAGAGCCGCACGTGGCTCGCGAGCCGAGGTTTGCCGATCTCTGTCCTAACCCTCTCAACCAAGGGAACACCGTGGGTGCCCAGACCATGAACGAGAAGCGCAGCAGGAGGAGCTGAGCGCGTGGCCCCGGGAGACCAGGAGACCGGGTCTGGGGAGAGGGAGGGGGGAGAGGGTGGCTCAGGGCTCATGCAGCCATCGCTTTGCTGAGAGAACCTTGTGGAAGCAGGACCCTGGACAAGTGTTCAGAGGAGGCCAGCTTTCCAGCCGGCAGCTCCCACCGGGACTCCTCACTTTAACGTCCCACTTGGACACGTCTGTCAGGTCCGCTGTCGCCCTCATACGGCCCCCCGGGGGGGCTGGCCCTCGGGAGTGCAGGCTGAGTGGGGACCCAACGTCGCCAACCCTCTTGCTGATGGTTTCTGGGCCCCCGGGGGAGACCGGGGCTTTGCTAAATAGTCAAAAGAATGTCAGGAAAGCAAGTGCAGGGAAAGTATTTATTCTCTGGGGTACCGGCCCGAACACCTGGAAACCAACAGCACCAGGTGGAGTCCTAACAAGTGCGGGGACGCAGGCACTGGCGGGGAGGCTGCCCCAGGGCCCTGGGACTGCACCCCAGACCCGAAGGACACAGGGTAGGACCGCGGTCCATGGCAGCACCCCCGGGTACCGCCCCCAGAGCCTGTCCATGGCAGTCACTCTCAGCTGGGCCGCCGGGTTTAGATGCTGCCGGGACACGGCTTTCAGGGGAGAGACTAAATGGGGGCGCATCTCCCCCAGCACCCCATCCCAGCCCCGGAGCACTTTGAGAGCTGGCGGGGAAGGTGTCCCCTCTCCTGCGGGCCTGCCGCTTGGCTTTGGGGTCCCTGCGGTCAGCCTGGGACATGGGAACGCGCACCGGGGTTAACCAGGGGTGCCGGTCCCACGGCGTGGCTGAACCTCGGGAATCTGGGCCATTTCTGGGTCCTTCGACGCCGGTCCAGGCCCGCTGAGCTCACAACTGAGCCCTCTCCCGCACACGACAGCCCGGGCATCAGGAGCTGCGGGGCTCAGTGTGCACGGTGACCCCCGGAGGCGTCTGTCCTTTCCTCCAGGCCACTGCCAGGCTCACAGGCCCAGCTCCCCAGCGGCCGGTCCGCCTCCTCAGAGATGCCCCCCTTCCTGCCGCCTGGGCCCCCAGCACCTGCCCAGCCAGGCCCGCAGAGAGGGTGCCCAGCCTCAGGCTGCTCTGCCCTCCATGCTTCCCAAAATCCAGGGCCACTGGCACACCGCAGTAGACCGCACTCCATCCCCTCACCTCTCAGGCACCCTCGCCAGCCGCCCTCTTCCTCAAAAAGGAACCAACTAGAATGGTTCCCTTCCCTCCAGACCTCCCACCATCTGTCCTCCTCCGCTCCCCACCGCTTCACTTCATTCTGGTCACCAGGGTTTCCTCCAGCAACGCAGGGGGCATGGAGGCCTCTTTCCTGGCCCCACACAGCCCTCTTATCCACCCTCCCCCCCGCGCCCCCCCCCCCCGCTTCTCCTCAATCTCCCTTTGTTCATTCCTCTCCGAAGCCATTGTGCTCTAAGTGCTGCATTATCAGCCTCTCCCCAACCCCACTGTGTTGGGCTTTATGAAGAAACTAGAGACCCTTTGCAGGAAGATTCCTGTAAGAATAGAGCTGCCTGTGGCCTGAACAAAGCTCCCTCCCTTCTCTGCTGCCTCGCTCCCTTCTCCACTACATCGCTCTCTCCTGTCTTTGCTGCCTCCCTTCCTCTCATCTCCTCTGCCTCGCTCCCTTCTGTCTCCTCTACCTCGCTCCCTCCCTACTCCCCTGCCCTGCTTACTTACTTCTCCACAGCTTTGCTCCCTTCTGCAGCGCTTGGCTTCCTTCTATGCCACCTTCTGTGTGTGGATATACAAATTAACCACCATCTTGGTTGGGTTCATTTGCATGCTTGCTCTGATTGGCTTGTGGGTGTAGCGAAGGCACAGTCAATTTGCATATTACTCTTTTGTTAGATAGGCTAGGTCCCTGGCTTGTTTCCTGTTCATATGCTAATGACTTCCTTCAGGCCTCTGAGGTAGAGCCCTGCATTTCTAAGGGCCTCACTGAGCATCTTTCTCCAGACAAGTCCCATTGCTCCTCACACCACCTTTATTCTTTATTTTAAATTTCTTTATTGATTAAGGTATTGCCTATGTGTCTTATCTCTCTATTAACTCCCCCAGCTCTCCCCCCACTCATGCCCACACCCCCCTGGTGTTCATGTCCATTGGTTGGGCTTATAGGCATGCATACAAGTCCTTTGATTGATCTCTCCTCCTTCCCCCCATCCTCCCCTACCTTCCCTCCGAGGTTCGGCAGTCTGGCAGATGCTTCTCTGCTTCTGGATCTGTCCCCGTTCACCATCTTTATTCTCATCCCCAACATCAGGAACCAAGCATACTCCTCCTTCCTCCTCACGCACAGCCAACCGGCCACCAAGCCCTGCGGATCTTGTGATGCATTCTTCACTCAACGACTTCCCCTCCTAAAGAACCAAATGAACTCCCAAGTAGTCCTAAGACACAGTGACATAACGGTGTTAAATTTGTTAATGATGATGATGAGGAGGAGGAGGAGGAGTGCGAGTGGAAGATTCCTCCTCATTCCCACCTCCTGCTCTCCTCCTTCAGCCCCTGAGCACAGACTCTCCCCGCACGGCAGCGGCTTCACCCCTCAGAACTCTGCTCTGGCGCCTCTGTCCAATGCGCCCCTCAAAAACTACCTGCTGCGTATCTGTTACTTGCCAAGTTCTATGCAAAAAAATGAAGGATCTGCTGTGCACCACACAGACAGTGCCCCTGAGGCTGTGGAGCTGACCAGCTTGGGCGGGAAAGCTGCAGTGAGGGATTGACAAGGCCACCGATCCCTGGCCCGGGAGGCAGGAAGGCGACACGCAGGCGCTTCAGGGCTGCTCAGGGGCTGGTGGCAGGGAGGCTGCAGCCCACGGGCGAGGCCGGTGGTCGGCAGACTCATGAGTCCACAGAGCCAAACAAACATCAACAGGACAACGATTGAAATTTCTTTTGAGAGCCACATTTTTTCAACTTGAACTGTATAGGTATAGGTACATTGTTATTAACGTCATGAGGGTCCTCCTAAGATGGCCTTTGCTAAAAACTCAAGGGGCCAAATTGCCGCCTGTGGCTCTGGAGCCGCAGTTTGCCGACCACGGGGTGAGGCCCGTTTCAGGAGGGAACCGAGCATCTGGGACCTAACGGTTAAAGGGACCTATCCCTGAGAACTGGGTCAGAAAAGGCATTCCAAACAGAGGGGACATCACGGGTGAGCCGCCGGGAACGGGATACTAACCCTCCGTGTCTGTCATAAAAATGGTCACAAACGTAGCGGCTGGAAGCAATACGGAGGACCATCATCTCGCAGTCTGCAGGGCAGACGTCTGGTCTCCACAGGACTAGCGTCAGGGTGCCAGCCCGGCCGCGTGGCTCTGGAGACAGTCTAGGACAGCGCCCACTGCCTCGCCTTTCTGAGCTTCTGGAGGTCGCCCTCCATCTCCTCTCCCTGCCCCCTCCCGGTCAGCGGTGTCCCTCGGAAACACTCCTGCAGGCACATCTCTTTCGCGGACCGCAGCCAGAAAGGCCTCTCCGAGGCTCCTACAGACCAGTGACCGCCTGGGTCTCGCTGGACAATCCAGAACACTCTCCCCATCTCACGATCCTTGATCGCCTCCGCGGAGTCCTCTTCGACAGGAAAGGGAGCACAGTCGCAGGTTTGGAGGGTTAGGACACAGACATCTTGGAGAGGCCACGATTCCTCCGACCACGCCGGGAGGGAACTGGGATTGTGCAGGAGAAGGCAGGAATCCACTATGGCCGCCTCTGACATGGCAGAAGCTTCAAGACCTGGTCTGTCATTAAAGTCTTATAGGTCATGGGGAGGAGTTTGGTTTCTTAGTTTTTTCTAAAAGTTGAAGAGCTTTTCAACAGAGGATGACAAGTGCTAATTTACTGATTTTTTTTTTTTAATGTGAATGGCTGGTGCCAGTGGTGGGATCATAGATCCGACCCCCAGCCCTGTAGCTTTGCGTTTCCAGAATGTTCCATAATGGAATCACAGAGCATGTCGCCTTTTGTCTGATTCTAAGGTTCATCCATGCTGCTGCGTGTATCAGCAGCTCATTCCTTTTCTTTAAATGTCTATGTTTATGGTTTTGCATTCCTTCACTTTTAGCCATGAATCCATTGTTTATTTCTTAAGCCTAACAAATCCTGGACATGGGTGACCGTTTGTGTTTGACTAGACAGCTCTCTGCCGCTAAAATAAAGCCCACGCGTCAGGGCTGTCCCCAGAGAGACCTTTCAGATGGCAGGATGGGGCTACGAAGGGGGACTGCCCAGACAGTCAAGGACATCACAGGCCATTCCCACCGAGGGAGCTTGCTGTGCTCCATACACCGCTTCGAAAAGCAGAGTCTGTGCGTCTCCAGTTGTTTCTCAACCAAACAACGAGCCATTCAGCCCATCAGGCTCTGAGCGCTTACATTGTTCAGTGGACAATTATGTGGCGGCCAGAGGTCTGGGGAGTGTCGGTGGTATGGAGAGGGCAGCCGAGGGCAAGGAAATCAATGTGACATATTTTATCCCATTTCCCAAGGCCCGGAGTGCTTTGTTTAACAGTTTAAGTTTCCTGTGCACCAGAGCACACTACTCCTTAGTCCCTCAGTCACTTCCGGTCGGCTTTGCAGAGCTGTGCAATTCTCTGCCTTGGAAAGGAAATGCGAGAGCTTTTTGTAAAGTGGCTCTTGAAAAGGGGTAGCATTTTATGGAAACCTGCCATTTTCACTGCGGTTTATGTCGTAGTTTCGCTTTACCTTTCACGCCAGAAGTGTAAAATTGTGCCAGGTATCAATATGTCAGACGCATTCAACACCAAGTGTTTAAAACAAATATTTAGATACTCTATCAGTCACAAAAGATTAGTCCCTATCTCCCTCTCCCGATAGCAGGCATCTCCTATGGGAAGTGGCCAGTTGGGGTAAAGTCTTAATGCTAAAAGCAGACACTGCTGCTTACAATCCCTACTCTCACAATTCTATGTTAAGTTCATAAAGAAGCTAACATGACATTATTGACTGAAAAATATACGATACATCTGGATTATAATTTTTATCTAGCCCGGGCTGGCTTGGCTCAGCGGATAGAGTGTCCGCCTGTGGACTGAAAGGTCCCAGGTTCGATTCCAGTCAATGGCACATACCTTGGTTGTGAGCACATCCCCAGTGGGGGGGGGGGGTGGTGCAAGAGGCAGCTGATGGATGTTTCTCTCTCATCGATGTTTCTGACTTTCTATCCCTCTCTCTTCCTCTCTGTAAAAAATAAAAAAAAAATCTATACAATTTTTATCTAAATATCTTCAGGTAACTAGTGAGTTCACTTTGCTATAAATATTATTTATGACATGTGCATAGCCACACACAGAAACACACACACACACACACACACACACACACACACACACACACAAAAGGATCTGGTGGGAGAGCCATTCATCAACTGAATTTTGAGAATGTTCTCAAGTAAGTGCATCCCTGTGTCCGGGCCAGACCCTCCTGGGACCGCCTCCCACCAAAGCCCAGGCTGCTATTCCTGCCACATACACTGGGGAAGGGAAGGCGGGCTTTCCCTTTGGAGGATGTGTTATTTTAATTTTTTTAAGTGTGTGAGTGATGTCATCTCCTGAGATTTGGAGGAACACATGGATCTTATTTTCTTGTTTTACTGAGACTTACTTTTGTTTTCTCTGGAATCATGGCAATCAGAGGACGTTCCTGGGTGAGTGAGATTTGATGAACATGCCTTGTTTTCCCTTTCGGCCTCATCTCCACGTCTACGGTTTTGGGAGGAGAGGAACCTGGGAAATGGTTCCTGGAACAGCGGACATGTTTTTCCATACGTGCAATGTGTAGCTAAAACAGTCAAGAGGCACTTGGGACATTTGGCAATTTTTCTTCCTGCTCATCGAACTAAAAATTAAATTTATTTTTCATCCGCGTCTTGTAGTGAATCGCTAAGGCCCGCCAATGGGCTCCAGGAGCCACAACAGACTTAATAAACGTATTCTAGATTCTGCTCAGTGCGTATGAATATGTTAAACACTCTCCAAATCACTTTAATTCCTTGGCCATGGAAATCATCAGCTAAGGGAAAATTAGGGTACTGCACTCCGAAGGCATGAGCATCAGCCACACACCCTCATTCCAAACATGCCTCAGGCATCTTCATGTGTTCTTCCTCCCTCCTCAGGGAAGAGGGTTCTGGTGTCCAAAGTTACATGCCATTGAATAGGATGCACGTTTGTCGAGAGAGAACTGTGGAGCGGCACCTCTGTACAGCCGGGAATCCTGGCCTGGAGGGCTCACCTGGGGTGATGGCCAGAGACACCAGCACCAACACCGAGACCCGCACGGCACTGAGAGGGGTCCTGTGGACAACGGGGGAGCCGGGTAGGAAGAACAAGATCCGCAGAGCATGTGGGCAGGTGGGACGTACGCAGAGCCCCCAAGAATGGATAACATTCCAACAGAGCGGCTGACAGGAGGTGAGGGAAGTGACATGTGGCTATCAAGTGACAAAGAAATTGTTAGCAGCCCCAGCAGAGTAGAATCATAAGCCATCAACACTACAAATTCGGGGAGGGGGGGAGAACACTACAAATTCGGGGGGGGGGAGAACATTTTTAAAAAGCATTAAGTATGTACAGTAAAGTAGATGGGAAGAAGGGCCAGAAAATATTTTTTATAATTAAATTTTTTGTTTAAAGTATTAAAAATAGTAGTACATATGTCTCCTTTTTTCCCCATTGACCTCCCCTGGCCTCCCCTATCCCTTCCCCCTCTCCCCCCCCCCCCGCCTCTGCACATGCCCTCACTTGCCCCCACCCCCCAGTTGCAAGAATGCCAATCTTAACAATACCTTCATCTCTTAATGGTCTACTCAGGGTTTCCAGATAACATGTGTGTTAATTGTTATGATTTCACCAAACCAATAAACTACTAAAGGAGATTCTCCAGACTGCTCTGCCATTACAGAGAAGCACAGAAAAGCATCAATAAAAAATGCCTCCACATCTTTACTCATGGAGCAAAAAATGTCCTTTCTAATACTCGGCATGGTTCTGCTTCTTGTACAACCACACCCAACTCTCTGCTTCCAAAAGAAGACATCGCTCCAGAAAAAATGCACGCGTCCTGAGCAGGCACGGAGCGGAATCTGTCCCCACAGCACCGGCTCCTTTCCCACACGCATTCCAGAGCAGCTCTCCGCAGCCCCAGAGGGAGGGCACCCCATCTGGGCGCCCCCTTTGAGCTAACTCTGCCAACAGACCGGCCCTTTAAAGTAGTGAGAAAGGTAAGTACAACTCCAAGTCCAGGAGAAAGGAAAGGGATGGTTAGCGCACCCTCGTGCTTAGCTTTGAAGAAGGAGAAACCAGCCCAAACTCATCCTGGTCCTTAGAACTGCAGTGTGATACCTCTACAGGGAGGGGAAGGAGGGTGGGACTCCAGGACGCACTTGGGAAGACAACGAACCCAGAATCACCATCAAGGTCATCAACTGTTGGGAGGTACAGCCTGAAAGCAGAAGGAAGGGAAGGGGAAGGGAAAGAGGGATCGGAGATGTGGACGAAGTTCATTTTCTCCAGATCACGTTTGATCCCTCATATCTCACCGCTTGTTACCCTTAAATACAAAATATGGAAGTGAAAGTAGTCATCTTTCAGAAGAGCTTTGCTGAGCAGCTCCATGTTTCCAGACCCATGTCAGGGCAGATGCTCCCCAGGCCTCTTTCCTGCCAAGGGCATTTTCCCCTCGGAGCAGGAGAAGATGTTAGCGGCTGACCTATTATCATCTTCGATAGCAAAGACAGAATATGAGCCCAGGCTGACGGTGGGGTTCAACCTCAGGACCCTCCCGCTGGTGCGCATAAAGCACACTTTTGACACGGCGGCTCTGAAAGTCCTCTCTGGAGACAAGAGGAAGGGCGGGCCCTTCAGACACACGGACAAGCCGAGGAAATGTAGTGAGGATGTATCTGACCATGACACAACTGTCCCGTCTTGCTTACTTCTTTGCGCCTTCCCCAGTCTAAAAGTGGCACAGGGCTTTCAAGTCCCCACCAAAACAGCACAGAGTGGACTTAAGTACAACGTGGCCAACAACCAAACACCAGAGGTCTAACCGGCAATCAGCACGCCCATCCCGCAAGTACAGGAGGAGCCGGCGGCCGGTCCGATTACAGGGAGCCGGCCCGTGTTTGCCTTGGCAGATGTGGAGTCTGCCAAGGGGAGCACAGCTGGACGCTGAGTATTTTGGTGTTTCCAGAACTGCTGACTCAGACACAAAGTCATATCCCAAGTTGCAATGCCTCAGCGAGTTTACAGAGCGGAGTGCCCTTCTGAGTATTCTTGACATTTTTATAGAACAGGTGACCTTATGGAGCATTTCTGTCACCGTGGGCGTTGTCACAGAACACTCCCATCTTCTATACCGCGGCCACATCTTGCCATGGTTACAATGATTGTCCCAATGTAGGTGTTTTACTGTTTTCACAAAGGCAGCCTCAGGAAACTCCATGGGAGCTCATGATCCTTTAGCCTAAAAGGGACTTTGTTAAATAACTAATTAGCTGTGTGGGTGAGAATGTCAAGCGAAGTGAAACGTTTCACATTGAGATTCTGAAAAAGCGAAGCTGGGAAAGTCCTGAAAATAAAGTTGAAGAACCTGGTCCTGGAATCTCCCCCTGTCTAAAAAGGGGGCGTTTTCACATAGAGCCGCTTACTTCTCCAGTTTAGTAAACTATGCGATTTCATAGAGAATTCATGTCTCTTTAGCATTTCAAAACTGAAAATAAAAATGAGCACCTTTCACTTACCAGAGAGGGCTTTCCCCAAAGACATTGGCAGAGTGGATAATGCCCGAATGCTCCCTTAATGCCTTGATTGTATCCTTCTCACAAGTGTTATCACGTCTTTCTGGACTGATCCATCACAGGGAACTGTAGCCTATCTTTTTTTTTTTTCTAAATTATGTGTTTATGTGCATCTAACTTCAGAATTTTAGACCTGTTTGTGTTTTAGTAATGGGAATTGACGTAGACTTGCTTTCACATGATCAGACCCATTTCCTCTGGAAACGTCAAATCTCAGCACACTAGGATACTAAGCTACTTCCACTCCTTTTCCCTTTAGGTTTCTTGTCCCAACGCTATGAAAAGGGAGCGTTCTGAAGAGGCTGTCAACAGGGTTCATGGTGTGGCTGACTTTTGGTTGCTTTGTAGTGACTGCCTAGAGCAGTGGTCAGCAAACTCATTAGTCCACAGAGCCAAATATCAACAGTACGACGATTGAAATTTCTTTGGAGAGCCAGATTTTTTAAACTTAAACTATATAGGTAGGTACATTGTTATTAACTTAATTAGGGTACGTGGTATTCTGTGGAAGAGCCACACTCAAGGGGCCAAAGAGCCGCATGTGGCTCTCTCGAGCCGCGGTTTGCCGACCACTGGCTTGGAGCGTTTCACTGGGAAGAGCTTGAGGATAAATCTCTGTGCTGAACGGGAGAGAATGTTGTGTTGGATTCATTCTATTTGGGGGCATAAAGCTGTAGAATGCTTGCCACTTATTTGCAACCGACCCCAGGTCTCAGAATCTACTGGTAGATCTTAAAGTGTTGCCACACATCATTCCGCAGAATTCTCCATTCTCTGCAGTTTTCATACCTTGAAAGAGAAAGAGAACCGCAACACGGTTGTCCTAACAACAGCAACACTTCATCTTTGCTTCGTTTTATCAACAGTCACTTCTACCTCCCGCCTTCATACGGAAGCATCTAGAAAGGAGCAGAGAAACACAATTCCTTCTCACAAGAGTGTGGTGACCCCTGCCTTAAACACATAACTTGTTCTGTTTCTTATTTTGTTAGCCCAAAGACAAGAAAGATTTTTTTTTAAGCTAAAATATCTGAATGGAGGTAAGAACTGTGATTTTTGTGTTCCCTTTATACCAATCATCATGCTAACTCCTTTACATGGGTCATCTCATTGAGCACAGTCTGTCCTGAAAGAAAAAAAAATATTACCATCGTCACCGGCATCACCCCGAATGTAGAGATGACACAATTGAGTCTTGCGGACAGTAAGTGATGTGTTGAGAGCTTCAGTGCTGGTGAGTAGCAAAAAAAAGAATCTGAACCCAGGAAATTCAGCCCCATGTCCTTAATTACAACGGGGGCTGCTTCTCTGCAGGAGGCAATAGGCCACCTTTCATTCCCAGTGCAATAACTGAACTGAATGTCGATGCTCAGAAACAAGTTTGCACTCGACCTTGGACTAGACTCCTACATCCGTACGAGTCTTGTCTCCTCAGGGTGCCTCTGCAAGACTCTCCTTCCTTGAATGTAAAAGGGAGGCAATGCTTCCTAAATGGTGAAATAGTGCCGGAGATCAGTAAAGTACCTGCATGTGGCCAGTAGCGGATGTCAATCATGGTTGCTTGTCTATACTTTAATTTCTTACGATTCCTCTAAGTGAGGTGTTCAGGGTTTAAGAAGAAGATCTGTTAGTCGTGAGAGATGCAAAAATAATGAACATTTTTTGTTTGATTACAAGTTTGTGTAACACACTAGGATCAGGATATCATACTTATCAGAAAAAGTGGTGGAGATTTTTTTAAGTAATTATCATACCAGTTTCATAGTACCCCACCGAAACCCTGTTTCCTACAGTGAACTGGGAAAAGTAATAGCAGAGCAATCGGTCTACCAGTTAGTCCGGAAGGGAGTAGGGAGGGGATAGGCGGGAGCTTGAGAAGATGCTGGTGCCTGCGCAGCTGAGCGGGGATACACAACCACAGAGCAGCGCTGGGTCGGCGTGCGCAGCCTCACCCCGAGACTTCAGAGGAAGGGCAAAGTGGTTAGAAATATGCCAGAGCCGGGAAGTTCGTATAAAACCAAACACAGGTGGCAAGAGCATCCAACCTCGACCCAAATGCTTCGGAGGAGTAGATTCCACAAAGGAAAACAAGTACAAGGCCCAGACCAAACCCCACCGCCCTTGCCTGTCACCCAGATAGCGCCCTGATGGCTTCACATCGGGCGCGTATGCCCTCCAGGCCTATATGTAGAAATAGCAGCTGCCACCCAGCTGGCGTGGCTCAGTGGCGGGGCGTCGACCTATGAACCAGGAGGTCAGGGTTCGATTCCCAGTCAGGGCACAAGCCCGGGTTGTGGGCTTGGTCTCCAGTGTGGTGCATGCAGGAGGCGGCTGATCAGTGCTATACTCTCATCTTTGATGTTTCTCTTCCTCTCTCCCTCTTCCTTCCTCTTGGAGATCAATAAAAACAAAACTTAAAAAAAAAAGAAGAAGAAGAAGAGATAGCAGCTGCCTCTGTTGTGACTGAAGGGATTTAAGAAATTTCTTTTCCCAAATATATCCTGTGATGAATTAAAGTCCTTCGAGCGAAGGAGTGGTTCTCTGTCGAAAACGTGAAGGGTAAGAACCAAGCCTGAGTAACCATGAAAAGGAAGACTGTCTGTCATTACGGCTGACCTGAAAGAGTAATTCCCAACCTCGTCAAACTGACAGCAATTTGTGAAAGTTGTCGGAACTGATAAAACATGGAGGCAGAGGAGGGAGAACCGTGAGGGGATGGCAGGGCTGTGGAAGGCAACATTGAAAGGCTTTAACAATCACATGCTTGACAACTGTGAGTAAAACTGAACTCAAGGTCAACTGATAATTTGTTTTCTTTTTTATACATATATTAATATTTTAATTTACTTTAGAGAAGAAGGGAGAGGGAGAGAGAGATAGAAACATCAATGATGAGAGAGAATCATTGACGGGCTCCTCCTGCATGACCCCTACAGGGGACCGAACCCACAACCTGGGCATGTGCCCTTGACTAAAATCAAACCTAGGATCCTTCCGTCTGCAAGCTGATGCTCTATCCACTGAGCCACACCAGCTAGGGCTGATCATTTGTTTCCAAGTGTAATGTGAACAGCTGTTCAATAAGAACATCTAAGTAATATTAAACTCGGAAACCTAAACTAAAATCCTTTGATTTATAATATTGCACTTAATTTTTACACATAACTCAAATTTATGCTACTTGTTAAAATAGCAAAAGTGATTTTTATATACAACCTTGGTTTTTACTTAAATTGCCGGAAGCCGATCATTGTTTTATTAATAGAGAGCTGTGGACAGGAAATCCAGAGGACTGGTCAACCTTAATTGCTCTAAAGGGTCAGAGCTAATCACTAGACATTGGTAGTTGAAGCAGCCTTCACCTGTTAGTCTTAAGTAAATTTGCTGATTGGCTGTTACTGAAATTTCTTGCCTAGGAGATATGGGAGTATCCCATCTTATCTAATAAGAGTAATATGCAGATTGACCATCACTACAACACACAAAATGACTTCCTCCATGTGGTCAAAGATCCTGTCCCCATGTGAACACATGATGGTCACCACAAGATGGCCAGCAGGGGAGGGCCATTGGGAGGGACCAGTCCTACAAGGGAGGGCAGTTGTAAGTGATCAGGTCAGCAGGAGAGGGCAGTTGGGAGGGACCAGGCCAGCAGAGGAGGGTAGTTGGGGGTGACGGGCCTGCAGGGAAGGGCAGTTAGGGGGTACCAGGCCTGCAGGGGAGGGCAGTTAAGGGTGACCAGGCCTGCAGGGGAGGGAAATTAGGGGCAAACAGGCTGGCAAGAGAGTAGTTAGGGGGTGATCAGGCTGGCAGGCATAAGCAGTTAGGGGCAATCAAGAAGGCAGGGAGGCCAGCAGTTGGGAACCAGCAGTCCTGGATTCTGAGAGGGATCCCAGATTTGAGAGGGTACAGGCTGGGCTGAGGGACACCCCCCCACACACCGTGCATGAATTTCGTGCACCAGGCCTCTAGTAATCTTAATAAAAGGGATGGCAAAGCCAGAGCGGGTAGTAGTCCTCTCTTGGGCTTCTGCCTGTCCCCCATTTCCCAAATTAATGCTTTTCTAGTCTCTCTTTATTTGTGTGCAGCCTTCTCCAGAACCCGAACCCTGAACCAACCGGAACCCTGAATCACACGGATGTGAAAGGGATTACCACATAAATTAAAGATGAAGATTGAGATGTTGGCTCCTAGAAGACTAGAGAACATACAGGGTGACCCAAAAATGTACACACACTGTGAATAAATTATAAAGGCAGTGTTTGTTAAAATACATTTCATTTTCAAAATCGAGCCATCTGCTGCTAACGTTTGTGTACAGCTTTTCGGGGCACCCTGGATACTGAAAGACACTAGCAACGCCATTGCAGATCAGGTGGAAGCTTAACTCTCTTCTTGTACACGCCAAATCGGAATCGAACATATACCTATTTGACATTTCAAACGTAAGAAAAGTGTGGATTCGAGTTGTGAAATGTATTGCATTGTGGTATTTTCAAACATCAGCTGTATTTTCCAACTGGTTCTTCTGACCTCTATTTTTTAACTTTTCATAGGCAAAACATTTGTGAATCATTGAACTATACCTTCGAAAGTACCCGTCGACCAAAAATAACTCGGGAAAACGAAATTGGCACATTCCAGTTCTCATCCTATTAAAACTCAGCTACAGAGAGCTTGCTCTGTGCTATGAGCTGAGTGTCTGCCTAAACCACGCAGGTGACGGCGTTTGTGGGCAGGGTTTGGGAAGGTGGTATGTCACGCTGCTAGAAACCTCACGCATGAGACCAGGGTGTGAGGAGTCTAGACTTTGTCCGATAGGCAACAAAGAGCCACTGGATGCCCCCAAACTGAAGTGAGATGACTGTATTTTAGAAAGGATGCTGTTGCTTATTAAGCTGTCTGCTCTCATCTGTGATCCAGCCTCTACATGCAGCTCTGCCATGTTCGAGCTGGGACTCTGCAAGCTGCTCCTCTGCCAGCTGGTTCCCTGAGAGTCTGTCAACAGGGGACCATGTGGGAACCGGAAGACGGAGAGGGCAAGGAGCACAGACCTCTTATGACCCTCCCACAAAGAGCCCGGGCCCCTGGAGGCACCAGCCCCCGAGGCAGTGCCTCCCTCGGGGGGGTGAGCCTCCACAGCCTTTCCTTTAGCCTCAGTTTCTGAACCCCGACTGCAGGCCTCTGCTCCCCAGCCCTGGATGGGGCAGGACTGCCGTGTTCCCTCTGCTACCCTTCTTGTCGGATCGGTCCGCCATCACTGCTGGTCAGCACTTTTCCCTTCTCCGTGTGGAAACACCGAGGGTGACGGCTGAGGTTCTGAACGGCACACACGTGTTGCTGTGGATAAGGAGAGGGAGTCATGGGAACTGGAGCTAGAAGACCATGGTCTTAGACAAAGTTTGTAACACTGTTAAGAGTGATCATAATGATAAAAAAACAAAACAATAACAGCTGTATTTATGGAGCACATCCAACATACCAAGAGCTGTTGTTAAGCCCTATGACGTGGATACTGTATTTATTCTCTACTAGAGGCCTGGTGCATGAAAGTTCATGCAATGGAAGAGGGGGGTCCCTCAGCCCGGCCTGCCCTCTCTCCCAGCCCTCAGGGGCTGGAGGCAACCAGCAATCTGGGGAAGGCAACACCCCCATCACACCTCTGCTGCTGCCACTGCTGGCAACACAAGCCTTGGCCGGCCCTGGTTACCTGAGCCTCGGGCAGCCCTGGGTGGCTGGGCTGCCGCTATCTGAGGCTTGCCTGCACCTTGGGCTGGCCCTGGGCGGCTGGGGGGCTGAGGGCAGGTCTGGCCGTACAGTGTACCTGCCACACCACCACTCCCCACCCCAGAGGGACTCCAGCATGGCCGAGGGGACTGGACACAGCCATCTTTGTGAGGGCGTGATGGACAATTAGCATATTCCCTCTTTATTAGATAGGATGACATGGGCACTGTATTTATTTCCATTGCACAGACACAACGGTTGAGTCCCAGAGAGATTTCCACTAACGACCGCAGGTCACATGGGAGACAGTGATGAAAACAGGATCAACCCCAGGCTTCTGGTCCCAGAGCCTTCCCCTGAGCAGCTGGCATGGAACTGGCTTCCTGGTTGTTGCTGAGAAAGAAGCCGTGGTGTCCACATAGTCATTCACCAGAAAGGACAGCGCAGAGGAAGGAGCCACACACCCATGGCCACTCAGAGCCCAGGGAGCTGCCCCGGTGAGAGGAGGAGCGGCTTCCTGTGGGGTCTATGCCAAAGAGGAGGTGCGGGTGCCTGTAAACTCTCTGTACCGCGCTGCAGGAGTCGGAGGAGCGGGGTCGGCCTTCACAACGGCTGACACGACCTTGAGGAGTTGCCAGCGCTCCACGTCAATGCCTGGCGCGGGCATGTGAGCGGCTGGCAGAGCCGGAGGGGGGCCTGGGCACAGCGAGCGGGGCTGACAGGCTCAGCATCAGCCTCGGGCTTCTTCCGGGGAAAGGACAGCAGGTGCCGGAAGCAACGTGCCGTGAGCCGACGGATGGGGACCTGGGACGGAAGGAAATGTCTGTGTGACGCACAAGAAGAGCAGGACACTACTCAAGAGTTTTCGTGGGGTTCTTTTTATTTTTATTTTTTAAATATATTCTATTGATTGTTTACAGAGAGGAAGGGAGAGGGATAGAGAGTTAGGAACATCGATGAGAGAGAAACATCGATCCGCCGCCTCCTGCACACCCGCTACCGGGGATGTGCCCGCAACCAAGGTGCATGCCCTTGACCGGAATCGAACCTGGGACCCTTCCGTCCGCAGGCCGACGCTCTATCCACTGAGCAACACCGGTTGGGAGGGAGGGTTATTTTTTTTTTAAGGACCACGAAGAAGAGGGAAAGAAGATAGAGCTTAGAGCCAAACGCTGCCGGCTCTGCACCGAAGCGCAGGCCCCAGATTGCTCTCGGCCGGACAGTGATTTGGCGGCAGGAAATGGGATGACATCAGCAAACCAATCCCCAGCCCCGGGGGTGAGTCACATTTTCGTCTGTTTTCACTTGATTAAAATATATTACGTTTGTTGAGCTTTGGAGGGGGAGAGAGAAAAAAAAAAAGACAGAGGAAGTCATTGAAAATGGAAAACTGAAAGTCCAAATATGGCTTGTTTCTGACTCACCAGAAGCGCAGCAGCGGCAGATCCAACAACTGTGATTTAAAGAGACTCTTTAGAAAAAAAAAAAAAAAAAACTGGTATTCCAGAAATAATTCCCCAAATCAAAATGCTTCACGGCTTTCTCCGACTTTTAACTGGTATCGGAGCCAAAGCCTCAGGAAGGGTCATTTTCTGGAATCCCTTGAGAAACGCAAAGACCTCGTAGGGAGACGGGGTGGCATGTGAGTGAATAGTCCCTGGTCTCTGTGGCTCTTCTGTCGGGAGGTGCGGCTTCGAGCTGCGATGGCTGGATGCACCCAGCCTTGGTCTCTGGAGCCGCGGCAGGAAGCGTGGGGGTTGGAGTGGGGGTGGAGGAGGAGCTGCCTCTTTCCAGGCATCCCCGCCGCCACGCGATCTGCCAACAGTCCGCAGCCTGGCACACGTCCGCGCCCTGGTTCATCCGTGATTCTTTTCTTCTTCTGCAGTTGTGAAGACTGACCCGCTGGTCTCTCCGCCACAGAGAGGTCTGCAATCCGGCAGAATTCCCTTGGGAAAGAAACCCCCGCCGCTGGCACGGGGCAGCTACGTTCCTACGTCTGTGGGTTATTGTGAGGCTCGGGTTATAGAAGGCAGGAGGGCTCCAAGTTCTAAGACCAGGCCCGCACCTGCGTGGTACCTGTTTCCTGGCCCACGGCATGGAGATCGTCTGTGAACGGGGACACACTGTATACGTTTAATATTTATTTTATTCAGTTTTTTAAATACATTTTTATTGATTTCAGAGACCCAGCCCCACAACCCACGCATGTGTGCTAGACCAAAATCGAACTCGGGACCCTTCAATCTGCAGGCTGGTGCTCTATCCACCAAGCCAAATGGCTCGGGCCACCCTGTATATTTCAGCTCCCATCAGTGTGGGCCACTTTCTACCCAGACGCCTCCTGTCACCCCGCCCCTCGAAGCCCTGCAGGTGGCAGTGGCCCCTGGCCTGGTGGGGATCCAACTGGAAAGCCGAGCAGAGCGCCCACTGATGTTTCACCCCGTGTTCATGTGCCCGGGTTCCCAGTCCCCCGCAGAGAGGGGACACTGCCAGAGTGTACACGGATGTCTCACCCCGTGTTCGTGTGCCCAGGCTCCCAGTCCGCCTGCAGAGAGGGGACACCGCCAGAGTGTACACGGATGTCTCACCCCGTGTTCATGTGCCCAGGCTCCCAGTCTGCCTGCAGAGAGGGGACACCGCCAGAGTGTACACAGATGTCTCACCCCATGTTCGTGTGCCCAGGCTCCCAGTCCGCCTGCAGAGAGGGGACACTGCCAGAGTGTACATGGATGTCTCACCTCATGTTCATGTGCCCAGGCTCCCAGTCCGCCTGCAGAGAGGGGACACTGCCAGAGTGTACATGGGTGTCTCACCCCGTGTTCGTGTGCCCAGGCTCCCAGTCCACCCGCGGAGAGGGGACACCGCCAGAGTGTACACGGATGTCTCACCCCGTGTTTGTGTGCCCGGGCTCCCAGTCCACCCAAAGAGAGGGGACACTGCCAGAGTGTACACGGATGTCTCACCCCGTGTTCGTGTGCCCGGGCTCACAGTCCACCCGCAGAGAGGAGACACCGCCAGCGGCCGGGAGGACTGGCTTCTGGACGATCCTCCCGGGTGCTGCCCGGTCAGCAGCCAAGGCTCAGGGCGGGAACGCACCCACGGACGTGAACGGGTCTGCCGGGCCTTGTGATGAGAATGTGCTGGTCACGGGGAAGGGACCAGATCTGACAGGTCTGCAACCGGAAGGGCCACGGGAAGTGTCCGCCAGCCGCCACGTGCCTGACAGTTCCGTGCGCGCCATCGCAAACCTGCAAACACGTTCCTCTGCCTTGGTGGGAAGCACCGGGGATGGAGTTATCGGCTCCCTCTGTGAACAGGACGCAACCTGAAGTCAGAGTCCTGCAGCACAGCCCGGCCGGCGTGGCTCCCCATGGCTGAGCGTCGACCTATGAACCAGGAGGTCATGGCTGGATTCCCGGTCGGGGCACAGGCCCGGGGTACAGGCTCCCTCCTCAGTGGGGGACGTGCAAGAAGCAGCCGATCAGTGATTCTCTCTCATCCTGGATGTTTCTATCTCTCTCTCCCTCTCCCTTCCTCTCTGACATCAATAATACATTTAAGTGTGTATATGTGTGTGTGAGCGTGCACACGCACACGTACGTGGGGTGTTTCGGAATACAAAAATGCTAGTTTTATACATTTTAATGTGTTGGATTATATTCTAGTGTATCTGTTTTATCTCATGTTTCCAGTCTGGTTCTTTCGAAGCAAAGGAAATGTGAGATTTCACCAATGCAGCAAGATTGCTTGGGAAAGTAACAAAACCATTGTGCATGGAACCTCAACATGCTGATTGCAACTGTAGAGCTCAGTACAAAGGAACAGCCACGTCGGTGGCACCTATTCCCTTCCGGACACCATTGCTGACATGCACACGTAAAGAACTATTTGACATTGCAACTGGGACTCAGAACAGTTGGACGTTGAAACTGACACTCCAACATTTTTTGTTCTTATACATTTATGTCCAGTATGCAGAGGCAAGATATTTTGGAAGAAAAAGAAACAAGGGAGAGTGATTGATATAGAGGCAGGGAGGCATTGGACAGGCTGACAAGCTACAGGGGGAAGGCTGGGGAGGGTGGGGGGGCGGGTGCTGGGGGAGATCAACCGAAGGACTTGTATGCGTGCGTGTGAGCATAACCAATGAATGAAAGACACTGGGGTGGGGGTGGGGGCAGGTGGGGACATGTGCTGGGGGTTAGAGCAGGCTGGGGGGAAGATAATAGGGGGGGAATGAAAACATATGTACTGCTATTAAATCTAAAGTATACTGCAAAAAAATAAATTTAAAAATTTTAAAAAATAATAAAATAACACCTCCCTAGTTCAGACGATCCAGCACATCACTAGCACTTTGTTGCCATTACGTTTGCTCTTCTTCTCCAACTAGAGGCCCGATGCATGAAGATTCATGCAAGAGTGGGCCTTCCTTCCCCTGGCTGCCAGCACCGCCTTGCTCCGGCCAGCGCCACCTTTCTGTGTTCCCACAATGCCCAGAGGCCCAGAGTGGCTGGGGTGGTGCGTCACCATGATGACGACACAAGCATCCCGCCCTGCCCCCGGCCGCTTGGTGCCTGTGTATGCAAATTAACCCACCATCTTTGTTTGGTTAATTTGCACGCTCACTCCTGGTTGGCTGGTGGGCATCACAAAGGTAGAGTCAATTCGCATATTACTCTTTTATTAGGTAGAAGATAGATTCTAATGGCAGAGTAAGCCCAGCTGAGTGTGCTTCAGAGGTTAAGCCAGATGTCTGCAGTGGGAGTGCCCCTCAGAGTTCTCTAAGATGGCGGATAAAATGAAAATCCTCAGGCCTCTTTCCCAGGGATTCAGAATTAAGAGGCGGAGGGGTACGGTCCACATATTAAGAAACTTTGGAACAGATACCTGTGAATTTCAAACTTTTTTAAATGTTAGGAATGGCGTTCGAAACACTATTTTGTAACACAGATAAGGAACATTCAATGGATAAAATTATTCCCACGTACGACTTTTCCCTAATGTATTCTTTAATACTTCCAGGCCAGCACAATCGATTCCCTATCTCCGGGAGCAGCTGCGTCCTCCTCTCCAGGAGAAGCGCCAGCTCAGGTTTGTTCTGCGGAGTCGAGAGAAACAGCTGTGCACTGGCGAGCGCCAGCGCAGAAACGACTGGGTCACTTCCTTCTCCGGCCACCGGGCAGACGGGTCCTCCGAGCACCTCGCCTGGGCACTGGAGAAACCACTTACGGTCTTGACTCTGGGCCACTGGACACCGGCCAAGGCAAGCCTGTCTGCTTCCCTCCTCAGAAGGCGCAGTCGTGTTTGTAGTCTCAGGAAGGAAGTCACCGGTGCCCAGCGGAGAGCCTGCCAGAACCCAAGCTCCGCTCGGTCACGGAGCAGGGCGAGCCTCACGGAGCATGTGGAAACCAGATTGCAGGGCTGCGAGTCGGCCCTGGCCTGAGGCGGCTTCCGGCTGAGGAATCCTTGTCTACCCAGCACCCATATTCCCAGGATGAAGGTCAGAAACCACGTGAGTAACAGTCAAGGACTCTACGTAAACAGATCCTTCATTTCCATCAAAACGTTGAAACATCTGGGTTTTCTCTGAGGCAGCCCACGGACTGTATATAGCTCAGCTCTACACATTAGCCTTGTGCTAGCACATCTCACTCTCTGGTGATTGCTGGGAAATGCATCTCTCCAAATGACGGTGCCCGGGAAACCTCTGCCCGGAGGACTCCTAAGTGCAGGGGTGCCCCCTGAAAACCGCCTTTCTCACCCAGAACCACAGCGTTTTCCTCCCAGACCCCATCTCGCGCAGGTTCGGGGTAATGAACGGTGCATCCCAACAGCACTCCCTGCGTGTAGTCGGTATGGCCCCACTTGCCCAACTCATAGCCCCTCCCCCTCTCCCAGATTCAGATGATTCTCTTGAGTCACTGGGCTGTGAGCACCGGACCAAACGGGGTGGTCACAAGGTTGGAAGTCACCCAGGCAATCAAGGAAAAGCTAGTCAGGGCATAAGGGCTGTCCGTGTGCTCCTCAAAGACCAGAGTATTCACAGCAGCACTAGGTCTGGCAGCCACCCAAGGTACCAACGGTGGGATGGGTTCATCGATATAATAAAACCTAACGTTCCATGAGTCCCATATGGAACACTAGAGGCCCGATGCACGAAACTCATGCAAGGGGCGCGGCCCTCGCAGCCCCAGCTCTGTCCGGAAGGTCATCCGGATGGTCGTTCTGCTCCTCGGTTGATTTGCATATTACACTTTTATTATGATAGAGTAGAGGCCTGGTGCACGAAATTCATGCACTGCGTGGGTGGGTCCCTCAGCCTGGCCTGCAACAATGCCAGTGTCCCACACCCTGGCTGGCCACTGGCCAGAGGCCCACCTGCCTTCGCTCCCCGGGCCGGGGCATGCAGGATGCTGGGACTTGTTGCCGGGGCGATGCTGCCAGCGCCCAGCGCCCAGCACCCCAGCCTCTATGGGTACCGCCATCTGTGTAACTAAGTGATGGTTAATTTGCATATTACCCTTTTATTAGATAGAATATGTTACCAGTCTATAGTATGCTTACATAGCCAGATGTCCTTAATGCCAGAGAAAACTGCACCTTCGCCCACACAAGGTCTATAGCAACACGCTGAGTGGACGAGTGATGCTTTCTCGGGGGGGAGCCAGGAGCAGACCCTGCAGGGAAGTACGAGGGAGAAGAGCTGGCTGAGAGCTGACAGTGGGAGCAGGATCTGTGCCGGAAGCTGAGGAAAACCACCTCCCCACAAAGGAGTTCCGGGGGAGACGGTGGGCGCCCCTACAGAGAGGGGGGACACATCTGATGACCATGGCCCTACCGTCCTCCTTCCCCCGGGACGCCCCGCCTCAGGCCGCCCTGGCCTGGAACACGCAGAGTGGTGAGCTTTAAGATGGGCAGCGAGAGCCCTGGGACCCTGGGTTTGCTGTTTCAGACTGGTCCCAACACGGAGCCAGGAAAAGCCATCGAAAGCAAGCATGTGGGAACTGCGGTGCCTGCCCCCGCCACCTGCTGGACCCCCCTGACTGCCCTGCGTGCACCAGCGATGGCACTGCTGGGACCCGTGTCCTCGCTCTGCTGCCTCCCTCTGTCTCCGGAGAGGATGCTGGGAGCCGGCACAGTGAGCCGTGTGCGAAGGCTTCCACTTAAGAATCGAGTTATTTCATTCCGAGGCAAAACGACACAGAGCCACAGGTGGAAATACCCAGGTAATTAAAAATGAGCCCTTCACGGCTTGTCCGCAGGCATATGGGCATCACCAATGGACACAAGACACTGGAGGGTGGGAGGGGGGGCATGTGCTAGGGGGTAGGGGAGGCTGAGGGGAGGTCAATGGGTGGGGGGAAAGGAGGCATACGTACTACTATTCGTAATACTTTAAACAATAAAAGAATTAATTAATTAAAAAATAAAGTTGGACTATAATCCAAAAAAAATAAAAACTGAAAATGAGCCCTTCACATTTCGAATCCATACAGCGCTGCGTGTCAGCACACGTGAACATGTTAAACACGGGACAGGACCAGACCCCCGACGCCACGCAGAGCAGGTGTGAGGGGGCCAACAGTGGGGCGTGTGCGGCGGCCTCGCTCCGGTTTGCGGAGAGCAGGCCGAGGGTGCGGGGTCTGCTTTCTGTGTCTGCTCCTCGTTTGTTTCTTTCCACTCAATTCTTCTTTTTTTTAAAGTATATTTTATGGATTTTTTACAGAAAGAAAGGGAGAGGGATAGAAAGTCAGAAACATCGATGGGAGAGAAACATCGATCAGCTGCCTCTTGCACACCCCCTACTGGGGATGTGCCCACAGCCAAGGTACATGCCCTTGACCGGAATCAAACCTGGGACCCTTCAGTCTGCAGGCTGACGTTCTATCCACTGAGCCAAACCGGTTTCGGTTCCACTCAATTCTTTTCAGTTCAGTTTACTCTACTTACCCTTATTATTAAAACAACTGTACTTTCTCTTCCAGCCACCTTAAAGATTCTATTTTATCCCTGCTTCTTTGCTTTTGTGCTTTCCATCTTTTATTTTATTGTCTGTATTCTCAATGACATCTACTCTCAGTGTACTGGGAGTTTTTAATGCCACCGTGTTTATTTTTGTGATAAATATTGATTGATTTCTCCATTGGCCTCTCCCCCTCCTCCCCCTCTCATTAAAAGATATAAAAATAAGTTCCGTGGTTAAGCGTATAGTATTCAGCTTATCAAGTGGAGGAATGAAAGCATGTCTATCCATTTCCTCCTGAGAGAGATGAAGCAATTATTGAACTTCAGGCTTCCTCAACCCCGCCTCACTTCCCTCCACACCCTCCCTTCGGCGTGTATGCCCTGGGGTTTTGAAATCACTACTCTGTTACATTTAAAATTGCATTTAAAACCTATATTTCGTTCAAGAAATTATAGTATATATTACTCAAAGTTTACTTCTGATGATAGACTCAATTCTATGTTTAAATTGATTCAAAACCCACCCCTTCAGCACCATGAATTCCACCACTCAAAGACTCTTTATCTTCGTTTTATTGCCTAAGTTGGCTGAATTGAATGCTTAGGAGGAGCTCCGGGGAAGGCAGATACGCTAGTAACGTGTTTCCTGAGCCTGATACACAGGACAGTGTGTGTTGCGTTGACATGGGAAGAATAACTTAGTCAGATAAGGACTTTTTAAGCCACAGAGAACGTTCCCTAAGAGTAGCAGCAACACGGCACCTAAGTCATACACACATTGATTTCCCTTTAGCTCTCTAATGACTGCCATGTGACCCTTACAAATAACAAATTTTCTTCTTACTCTAAACCCAGTGTTCACATTTATAAAACGGAACTCTCAAGTTTGGTTTAAGAAATTAGGCCAAAACCAGTTTGGCTCAGTGGATAGAGCGTCGGCCTGCGGACTGAAAGGTCCCAGGTTTGATTCTGGTCGAGGGCATGTATGTTGGTTGTGGGCACATCCCCAGTAGGGGGCATGCAAGAGGCAGCTGACCGATGTTTCTCTGACTTTCTATTCCTCTCCCTTCCTCTCTGTAAAAAAATCAATAAAGTATATTTTTAAATAAAAATAAAAATGTCTAGCAAACATGTTTAAAAGGAAAAAAATAATATTAATTCAAACAATCTATTATGCTTTACCCAATCTATAATAATAAAAGGGTAATATGCTAATTAGACCAGACATCTTCCAGCCATCCTTCCTGACAATGCCAGGGCTGGAGGGAAGCCGGCCAGGGTCCCAGCTGCCTGTAGGCAGCTCGAGGGTAGCCAGCTGGGATCCCAGGTGCCTGTAGGTGGCCTGAGGGTAGCCAGGTGGGGTCCTGGGTTCCTGCAGGTGGCCGGAGGAGGGAAGCAGCTCAGGTCCCATGTGCCAGAGGGAAGCCAGAGCCAGCAGCCAGGGAAAGGAAGGCTTGCACGCATTTTTGTGTATCAGGCCTCTAGCATATTCAATAATGCGTTGTCATTTCAACATGTACACAATATAAAAACATTAGTGAAATATTTCATTCTTTTTCTACGATGTCTTCAAGATACAGGGTATATTTTACACTCATCACATATGGCTATAGCATACATTTGCATATAGCATATATAAATTCGTAATTGCTGTATTTCAAGGGCTCAGTAGGCATAAGTGGCTACCGTACTGCTCGGTGCAAAGAAATCTGATCTAATAAAGAGGAATATGCTAATTAGGCTGAAGAACGGAAAGACCGGCGGGACACCCTTCCGGACGAAGCCAGGGCTGCGAGGGCCAAGGCAGCCGGGGCTGCAAAGTCTGAGCACCTTGCACGAATTTTGTGTATTGGGCCTCTACTAGAATAAAATTCAACAGAATATCTTGCACAAAAAATATGTACTAAAGTGTACATATTTTAATTGTTTTACTTTAATATTGGAGGCCCAGTGCATGGATTCATGCACCAGTTGGGTCCCTTAGCCTGGCCTGTGCCCTCTCAAAATCTGGGATCCCTTAGGGGATGTCAGAGAGACAGTTTCAGCCCAATCCCCTCAGGCCAAGCCGAGGGACCCCACCAGTGTACGAATCCATGCAACAGGCCTCTAGTATGTATATGAGATCTTTGTTTAATCTCTTCCCGCCCACCCCCCTTCCCTCCTTTCCTCTGAGATTCATCAGTCTTCCATGTTTCCATGCCTGTGGTTTTCACTCCTTCACTGAGTGTCAGCCCCCTGGTGGTCAGTGCACATCATAGCTACTGGCCAGTCAGCCGGTCGGCCGGTCACTTAGGCCTTTACACACACACACACACACACACACACACATCCTATCTAATAAAAGAGTAACATGCAAATGTAACCGTACCTTGGCTCCTGATTGGCTATGCTACAAGCCAATCAGGAGCAGGGGGGAGGTCAAGCAGAGGGACCAAGTGGCGCAAGGGCTGGGCCCCGGGGATGGAGACAAAGCAGTAGCAGCAGTGAGCACCAAGTTGCCCTGGCCGCCCGAGCTGTGTGTGGAGGCGGCTGGGCAGGGGTGGTGGCTGGGAGCACCCCACTGCCCCCGTGAGCTACATGGGGAAGCAGCAGGGTGGGGCCTAGCCCCCAGGCACTGCACATGGAAGTGACAGTGAGCACCCAGTCCCTGGGGGCTGGGTGGTCACAGGCAGCTGGGACTGAGCTGAGCAGGGTGATGGCTGGGTGCCCAAGGCCGGCTTTAGGCCTTGGGCAGCTGGGGGTGAGCCATCAGTTGGACATCCCCTAAGGGCTCCCAGTATGTGAGAGGGGGCAGGTTGGGCTGAGGGACTACCCACCCCCAGTGCACGAATTTCATGTACCGGACCACTAGTATTATTTATATATAGTGCAGAACTACTCTCAGAAAAGAAAAACAAACAAACAAACAAACAAAACCTCTCTTTTATTTGCATTCGAAATAACCTATTTCTTCTGCCTGGTTATGTACAGGAGTCTTTATTCTACTTTTAGATCAAAAAATGTTTATCAATAAGATTTTTATCAAAATATAGCATAATACAGGGATAAAATATGCTCTCTTTGTGAGTGATTATCTTCCCCTTGAAGAGTTGAAATATATATGCATACATGGAATATATATGCATGCAATAAAGTTCACTGTAATTTCAGAGTATTTCCACTTACGTTTTTTTCTCTGCTGTGAGAACTTGAGTCACTCCAACACGATGAATCCCTCCAGCTGCCTGTCATGGACGAGGCTGTTTCCAACAGGCTGACATTAGGCACAGAAAGGAGTGGCCAGTTCCCCCCTCTCCCAGGGCCTCACTGCGCAGCACCTGGGGCAGGCTCAGCACTGGCAGGAGGCAGAGCCTGCAGTCTGCAGCCTCGGGGACCGATGTTACCCCAGCCTACCTTCGCATCAGACAGTTGTACACTTGAAACCCAAATCATGTTATCAACCAACGTCATCCCAATAAACTTAATTAAGAAAATGTTCATGAGCCCGACGGATAGATTCACAGTTCAAATGGATAAACGTTCATGAGAAATAAATCCTAACAGCTATCTCATCCTCGGAAAATACAGATGAGGCACCAAAACGTAACCAGAAATCGCTTTTAAAATAAGGTAATTTCTTAGGAAACTTGAATATTTACTAAGGAGAGGAACATGATGCATCCTTTGACCACAGAGAACTACTGTCACATGCTTCAGAAGCCAGGCAGAAAACATCAATTAGCAAAGAAACCCCCAACGAAGACTTTGGTGACCTGGAGGAGCCACACGCCCTGAACAAATATACCTGCCAGATACTCACACCAACCCGATGGTCAGCAAACCGAGGCTCGAGAGCCACCTGCGGCTCTTTGGCCCCCCTTGAGGGTGGCTCTTCCACAAAACTCCACGACCCAAGCGAGTCTATTTCGAAGAAGTGGCGTCGGACGACGTTTAAGTTTCAAAACTTTGGCTCTCGAAAGAAATTTCAATTGTCGTCCTGTTGATATGTGGCTCTGTGGACTCATGAGTTTGCCCACCGCTGGCCTAGCCAATCACTCACACGACGGAGTACAGACCCAGGGTTGACAGATCTGATTTTTTAAGACTCTCTAGAACTTCACCTTGTAAAGTTTACCTTCCGGTTTACACATGGTGGGAACTGTAGCGAAACAACGGCCTCCCAAAGACACCCACGTCTTACCCTCCTTCTGGGAGCCTGTGCCTATGGACCCTTCCCCGGCAGAAATAGACCTGCCCACGGGATTCGGTTAAAGGGGAGATGACCCGAGAGGACGCGTGTGGGCCCCGCTTAACCGCCAGGCCCTGCAGGGGAACAGGAGGCAGAGGGAGAGGTGGTGACAGAAGCGAGGCAGAGTCGGAGAGGGAGCTGAAGAGTCCACACGCGTAGCTTTAGAGATGGAAGAGGGGCGCCGATGAGGCACGGGGCGGCCCTCGCAGGGGCAGAAGACAGGACACGGATTGTCCCTGAGCCCTCCCAGAGGAGGGAGGCTGCCCACGTTTCCTCCCCCCCCCCACCCCCCGCCCCGGAGATCCACGCAGACTTCTGCCCTGCACGGGTGTGAAATAATAGGCGTGCGCTGCTTTGGCACTAAAGTGTGATTTACTGTTACAGCCGTGTTATGAAACTAATTAAATATTTCTGAAAACAACTCGGAGCAGGCCACGTGAATCCTATCTGCAGCCAAACTCCAGCTTCGGGTCATCAAAAGAAGCACCTTTGAGGAGATATTAGACAGCTTTCACCTCCGGGGGCGGGGGGTGGGGGGGGATGCTTGAGCCCTGACCTAACTTCAGAGGAGCCCTGGCTCCGTACAGGGCTATGACTGTGTAACGGCTTCACTCGCCTTCCTGCTTTCTGAGTTTCCCCCCAACTCAGTGGCTCATCTTGGGTTCACTGGTCCTGTTCACCCAGCGGCCCCCCGTGCCTTGTGACAGCTTTGTAGGTGTCTTTTCTGAATCTTAGGCGTTGTTTTCATAACACAGTTCCCACGGGACACCCCCTTTATCCCAGGTTCTTGGCGGAAGCATCCTGGCAGCTCTCCAGTACACTCGACATCGGAGGTATCACATCATGTCATTAACACCCAATGGGGGCTCGGGGATGCATCCGTTGGTCGGGAAATCTGTGGAGGAACAATCTAAGACAAAGATCATGAACAGAATCCTTGGCGTAACATTGTGCCTCTCCTGTTAGTTCCAGAATATTAGAAAAGGGAACTCTATGTATTTAATTTACAGAATGCCAGTCTCTCTCCCAACAGCATGTGCTTTTGTCAACGTCACAAATGTGCAGCTATCGCTGCGCAGGCCACAGCTTGTGTTTGTACACCCGAGTCGGACATTTCTGAGAAGTCTCCCTTATCTCCCGCATTTGCCATGTTTTAGAAGTTGAGGAGAAACAGATGTTGATGGTGAAGCATATTCTAAACTATGTCAAAAGTATTTGGCAGTGAGGGCTGACATTAGTGGAAGAACAATTCTGTATAAATGGATGTTTATTTTGCATGTACTTTTCCAGAAAGAAAAATAATTTAAAAGAAGATAAAAAAAAGATTGATGCATAGGATACAAATATTTATTAATAAAATGACTTTTAGCAAATATTACATTTTATCATGATTTTGAATCTCTATGAAACCCCATATACCTACACATACATGTAATATATTAAAATTTTTCAAGTTCTTTCTGCCATTATAATCTGTACTTTTTTTCAACTAACCCTAATAATTTTACTCGTCCTTCCTACAGTTTTAGTTTCCACTACAGCCTTGAAACTAACCCTTGCTCGAGAAAAAGACTAATTCATGATCCAGTTATTGTTCTGCAAGAATTTCTGGGAGATTCTTGTGATTGAGTAATAATGCAAGTTTCTGAGCATATCTGGCGATTTTGCATAATATGTTCATTTTATTCTTGGCCAAGCTATGTTTCTACATCATTAAAATAGCCTGAAAGTAACATTAAAACTATTTTTGTGGGTTAGATTAAAAGATGATTTCACTAAAAAAGGTTGTTGCAGCATGTCAAAGGATTTGGGGAGGAGAGCATTAGTAGGCTTAACTCAAAATTTTGCAATGAATTTTTTAAACCATTTGTCACCAGGATAGCCAACTCTGTAGTTTTCTTTGGCATACCAGGAAAAAAAAAAGGTTTTATTAAAATAAATTTCCAGGGAATACATTTAGCAATATATAGGCTAAACAAATATCTCAGATCATTTTTCCCTTGGCTAAAATTCTCTTAAATTGGCTGTTGAACTTGAGCTATTATCACTAATTGCAGTTCTATACCAAAGAGCCCAAACTGTCCGCTTGTCGCATGAAAAGAAGGCGGCAGTTTTAAGCAACGAACCTCTCCTCAATGCAAAGCCTACATTCTTTCTCCAGTTGGCCTTGACGTTAAAAGGCTCACTACGCATGTTATGGCCAAACTCCAGCACTGACTAACTTATATGAATAGGGAGTAGGTGGGTTGGAGTTTCCTATTCAGGATCCCAAGTTTCTTTGTCGAAAAGCAATCCAGGGCGCATTAGGTGAGCACAGCGTACTTGATAATAAAGGGCCTTTGTCCTTTTATGCCAGAGTTCTAAAGCACGGTCTTAAAGGAGTCCCCTTTTCTCCGATCACCCTCGATTGAGTATTGTCATCATTTCATTAAAAAGGAAGCCATTCCATTCAAGGAGGCACGAAGTCACAGGCGGCCGGAGGGAGTGCGGCCGGTGCAGCCGGTCCGGGGCCGTCCCCGTGTGAGGTGTGGCCATCGACGTGGAGGGAGAACACATGCCACTTCCCCTCTGCAGCTAGAACCCCAGCGTCCATGGAAAACAGGTGCCACACGAGAGGAATGAGCGACATGCAAGACCCCCGAGGTGCCAGGGGCCGGCACACACAGCCGCTCCCTCCTCTTCAGGGCTCCTCGTGCGCAGAGTGCAGTTCCCTGGGCTCTGGGCCTGGGGCTCCTGGGATTCGCCCAGCACAGCCAGGAGGCGGGTATGTACTATTCTTGCTCACAGACGAGGCCTGAGGCACACAGGTGATGGCACAGCATACTTGATAATAAAGGGCCTTTGTCCTTTTATGCCAGAGTTCTAAAGCACGGTCTTAAAGGAGTCCCCTTTTCTCCAATCACCCTCGATTGAGTATTGTCATCATTTCATTAAAAAGGAAGCCATTCCATTCAAGGAGGGACGGCCGAAGGGATTGCGGCCGGTGCAGCCGTCCCGGGGCCGTCCCCGCAGCCGGTGCACGGACCAGTCGTGGCTGAAACCCGGACAGTTTGACTTCAGAGCCCACACTCTTCACCAAGCCACGAAGGTAAGCCAGGCTCTCCGCATTCCTAGAGACTATTATTTCAGCCCGCCGCCCCCACTTTCCCAAGTCTGACCGATTCGGAGTCGCCTTATCCAGAATCTTTAATAGGGTGGCGACGCTTACTGATATGTTGGGCAACCTCCTACCCTCCCCTACGTGAAATTTCATCGCAGAGTCTGTTTTCTCTGCTTCTTCGCTTCACCGAAAACCATAAGCATTCCGCTTCCTTGCCGGGCCTGATGGAATGTCCCACCGCAGTGCTTACTTCCATCCGCTGCATGCCCTGCGGATGGCCTGGATGTGGACCATCCTCACACTTCTGCTCGACACCTCTTCCTTCGCCCAAGGCCAGAATGCACGTTGCACCTCCACTTCCTTGGAGAAAACCCTACCCCCTTTTGAGCTATCATCCCTCTTCACACTACTTCTTGAAGTTTTTATTTATTTTTTTTAAATATATATATTTTATTGATTTTTTACAGAGAGGAAGGGAGAGGGATAGAAAGCTAGAAACATCGATGAGAGAGAAACATCGATCAGCCGCCTCCTGTACACCCGCTACTGGGGATGTGTCCACAACCAAGGTACATGCCCCTGACCGGAATCGAACCTGGGACCTTGCAGTCCACAGGCTGACGCTCTATCCACTGAGCCACACCGGTTTCGGCTTGAAGTTTTTATTTAAAGGAAGATGGCTGACTCAGCCGCCATTACCTAGCCAGAGGCCAGAAAGAAATCCCAGTATTAACCGTTCAATTGCTTTGGTGCAAAGAGATTGCCTCTCGAAGCCAGAAATGTACTCTGTTTAATGGTATAAATTTTAAGCATCCATCATCAGTGAAACGTGAACATTGCTTCCTACCGCATCGGGTGCCTGTGAGAAGCACATGTAATCACGAGTGGGGGGAAACTCTCAGAGTCATCTTGGAACCCCATAAATAACTAAGAAATATGTGTTGAACACGCATTGTAATAATAGCAGCAATAATAAAGCTGGAAATGACCCTATATTCATACATGATGAAAGAGGTCAGAATGGATGAAAAGGAGAGAGCACATGTGTCTGAGAGAGAGAAAGAGAGAGAATAAAACAGAGAAGGAGAGAAGGAGAATGTGCATGCACCAATCGCCAAAAGGTGCTCTATTCATTCAACAAATATTTATAGGCGCCTGCTGTGTTACCAGCAGCGCTCTCCACACCCAGGACTCACCTGTGACCTGAGCAGAGAGCACTCTCTGCTGTCTGATCTGCCCTCCAAGAGAAATCAATGTTTTTAAAGAATCACTGCGACGAGCTATTTCATGTTCAGAAGTCCTCTTCACCATCTACTTCATAAATTCCAAACCCCTTCACTTGTCATTCAGTATCTTTCATGTTGATTTTGTTGACTCCCATCTATTTCTTCAGTCTATTCTTTACTATTTCGACTTCTCTCCTGCGTGAACCGTCAGGAGGCATAAAAGAATAATATTTTAAAGGACCTCTGGAGCCCCTGCAGAGCTTAGGAATCAAGGCCTACTGTGTATGTCTAAGATAGCGGTGGGCAAACTCATTCATCCACAGAGCCAAATATCAACAGAACAACGATCGAAATTTCTTTGGAGAACCACACTTTTTAAACTTAAACTTCTTCTAACGCCACTTCCTCAAAATAGACTCGCCCAGGCCGTGGCATTTTGTGGAAGAGCCGCACTCAAGGGGCCAAAGAGCCGCATGTGGCTGGCGAGCCGCAGTTTGCCGACCACGGGTCTAGGGCATGTGAGAGGCTTGGGGAGGAGCTGGAGTGGCAGCTGATGGAGCTGTGAAGAAACCCTGAACTGGGCCAGGGGATGAAGGACAGGACATGCCCCCCCTGAGAAGAAATACAGGTTGATTCTTAAAGGCACACGGGACACTGTCCAGCAAAAGGGTGAATTGATCCAAGGGCCACTCAGGAGGTGGCGGGGAGGCGGGGGGGGCGGGGGTGTGAAACTGAGAAGTACCCTCTAGTGGTGGAAAGGCAGCTGAGAAGGCGGTAGGGCACTGAGAAGAGATGGTGATGCCCAGGTAACGAGGTAGAGCGAATGGAGAGGGGAACCTCACCCTGAGGAACATCTGAGCTACCACCAACCAGGCTGCGGGTGAACGGGCAGATACTGTCTGCCCCCCAGCCCGCGGCCAGTCGCCACCTGGACAGCACTCAGTGGGAACCTCCAGTTCGCACAGGCAGGCCCTCCGTTGACTGCCCGTGGGCATTTCATGCTTCGCACACAATCTGCCCAGAAGCCACAACCAGAATCCCCTCGGTCGGTAATGCTGCCTTTGAAGCACAGGCCGGGCTGTGATTTCCCGGAGTTGACAGCGGTGGCTCCTGCCGGGTCCCGGGACAGGCACGGTGCAGGTGGCCGCGGGATGCTTCACCGACGGCAGCGAGGAAGGGTGAGCAGAGGCTGGCTGGGCTGTGAGACCCTCCAGCTGCTCCAGTCGGTGAGCTCACCGCACAACCCGAGCCGTAAGGGGGTCTTGAGCCCGACTCTACCTGTCTACCGGGCAGCCAGCCACACACAGGTGCTTCCAGGTTTCTAAATCGGAGGGAGGAGGGAGGGCCCACTACCTCCACAGCCACCTGCTGCCCTTCGGGCTGTGCTCCCTGCCCCTACTCCGGCCACACACAGACATCGCCCCGGCCATCCCCCGCAGACAGAGGCCTCTGCCCGTCCCCACAGCCGAAGGCCTGTATTCCACGCAGCAGAAGCGAATGCTGCTGAGCGGCCTGGAGAACCAGTGAACCTGGGCCCCGGGGGCAGTCAGGCACCGCCCGCTCCTGCTCACCTGGCAGCAGTGCTGGCTCCTGTCATCTGAAGGCATCAGGGCACACCTCTCCCATCCCAGACACCGTAATCATTCCGAATCCCAGCGGCGACGCCTGCCACCTGCACACAGCTGTTATGTCTGCTCATCAAACACACAGAGGAAGCACCTGCACGCTCCATCCTCCTTTACTCCCCAGGGCAGCCCCGAGATACAGAGGCACCATCAGCCTCCCTCTCCCCTCCACTAATCACACAGCCGGCCAGCAGGTCTTTCCGCGTTTTAGAAGCGAGTGCCTCTGATCCTAAGACTTGGGGTGATATGAGTCTCAGAATCCAAAAATAAACTCCCAATGTTGATGAAGAGAATGTGATCAAGATAAAAAATAAACAAAATCCAAACATATTAAAAAATCTAGTCCAAGTATAAATTTCATGGAAGTCAAAAGTTTGAACTACCCAATTAATTACTAACACGCTCAAATGTGTATAGTCATTCAACATTCTTTCCAATGTGCAATAAAATTTATAGGGTAATTTTAATGCTGCCTGTACTTTTTACTTTTCCCTAAACCCAACTCCTCAAATCTCTTTGATGGTGAAAATTTGTCCTGAAACCCTCTATTAGTTTGAATAAAATGTTTAAAAAGTGCCAATTTTCTAACAAAACAATCCAAATTATATTGCTCATGATATAATTCTTTGTATATCAAAATAGTCACTGCCATATAAATAAATACTTTATTTTTAAAATGTGGACATGATTCAATTTGATAAACATTTATTAAATCTTGTTATAAGTTGGTTCTCATGCTAGGCACTATCTATGTAATAAAAGCCAAGCGATCTTTATGGTGGAATGACCAGAACAACCGGTTGCTATGATGTGCACTGACCACCAGGAGGCAGATGCTCAATGCACAGGCATGGAAACATGGGATAGATTGATGAATCTCAGAGGGAAGGTAAGAGGTGGGGAGAAGAGATTAACCAAAGATCTTACATGCATACTAGAGGCCTGGTGCACGAATTCGTGCACCAGTGGGGTTCTTCAGCCTGACCTGTGTAGATCCGGTCGAAACTGGCAGTCTGACATTCCCCAAGGGGCCCTGGACTGTGAGAAGGTGCAGGCGAGGCCTCTAGTTCTGAAATAAGTGTGCTTAAGCTTATTGTGAAAGTAACATTCTGTTGGATTAACTACTGTCATTTCTGTCATAAAGCTGGTTTCTGTCCATGCAGAAGTACAGTTTCCTGTGAATAAACAGACAATACCACACGCTTCAGCTTCAGACACACAGGGATCATCTCATTACCTCCTTCTGGTCCATAAAAACGAAAATGTTTGGACTGAGAATTACCTTAGGCTGCCTATCTGTATCCCCCATAACTCAGTTACGTTGCTGCTTTCCTCTGCAATTTTAAATTCCCATCCTTTTCTGAGCAGACACCTTAGCTGATGACACCCGATTGTCTTACTGGGATCAGAAGGCGAGGACTAACGCAGTGAAAAATGGGAGTGTCCTGTCTTTGCTCAGCATAATAATTGTGGTCCTGAGACTCCTGAGAGCGACACGAGGCTGCTTATTGAAATCCTGTTCTCAAAATGAAGGTTGTAAGGAAGGTAAGATTTGAGTGTCTGCACAGGAAGGGAGATGCGTGCTAGAAGGATTATATGTCTGTCACACCGGGATTCCACTCCCTTCACCTGAAAGAGGAAGGACAAGCAGCTGCAGCAGCTCAGAAACGAGCCACGTGCCCAGGAAGCAACATGGTGGCACCAGAAGAGCTTGCACCCAGGACCCAGGAGAGCAGGTGCTGGCCTCAGCTCTGACCGGATGAGCAGGGAGCACCCCCTGCCGAACCCGACGCACTCCCTCAGCTGAACAGTGTGAGCAGATGCTCTCCGAGACTCCCTCCCAGTCCAGGCTCCAGTCCATGTCCTGATCTTCCAACCTCCCCCCACCACTACCACCATTCCACTCGGAGCAGCTCAGAGCTGAGAAGGGAAAGCTCCGGGAACAATGATTGGAAAGAAAGCACCCCATCAGGCGAGGCCATCAGGACCCTGCTGCCCATGCACCGGCCCCGCACACTCAGACAGAGGTCATCCCCAATGGACGGCCGCGTGGTTCAGTAGGTGAGCAGCATCCCACGCACCAGGAGGTTGTGGTCTGATTCCCTGTCAGGCCACACCCCCAGGTTGCAGGTTCGATGCCCGGTAGGGGGCATGCAGAAGGCAGCCCATGGGTGTTTCTCTCTCACGGATGTTTCTGTCTCACACTCTCCCTTCCTGTCTCTCTCTGACATCAACAGAAAGTCACCTGGAAGGAATCCTTGGTCCATTCTGGCCCAGGAATGCCTTTGGTGGCAGAACAGTTGCTATGCAAAGAAAAATGCACTGGGAAATGGTGATCCAAGCAAGACACGTGCATTGATTTCCTTCTCGACGCGTGAAAAGGGTGTGACTGAATGCTGTGAGGCATTCTGAGATCTTCCATTTATAGAGTCTTATAGTAATACTAGAGACCCGTTGCAGGAAGATTCCTGTAAGAATAGGGCTTCCAGCAGCCTGAGCAAAGCTCCCTCCCTTTTCCTCTCCCTCGCATCTCCACTCCCTTGCATTTTTGCTGCCTCGGTCCCTCCTGTCTCCTCTGCCTTGTTCCCTTCTCTGCTGCCTCATTCCCTCTCTTCTCCCCCACTACCTGCTTCTCTCAGTTCTCCCCCGCCCCATTTGCTTACTTCTCCACAGCTTTGCTCCCTTTTGCAGTGCTTGGCTTCCTTCTACACCGCCTTCTGCACCTGGATATGCAAATTAACCGCCATCTTGGTTGGATTAATTTGCCTTCTCACTCTGATTGGCTGGTGGGTGCAACTGGTGTGTGTGGCTTGTGGGTGTGGTGGAGGTACGGTCAGTTTGCATATTAGTCTTTTATTAGATAGGATTCATTCAAGTCTAATTTTCCAAGGTTATTGTTAGCCTCTCACAAACAGTGTGATATCTCTACTTCACCATGGTAACCGTATGTCACCATTTTCCCAAGGCAGCCTCAGTTCCAGTGGTTTTACCCCAGATGTGGACCAAGTTTTAGACTTTAATCCCTCTTTTAAATTTGGGGAATATGATTACCCATATACTTTATTATTCTTGTTCTGTCTTGCCTGATTATAATAACAAACTTGACACAAGAAGGATAGACTGAGGACAATCCCAGATTGTTGTATCTGGTATCTTGTGCTTGGCCAATAGCTTCACAAGCTGATGTGGTGATGTAAGAAGTGAGAACCTGGCAGAAGGTTTGCCTGTAAGCGAACACGGGCCCTGGGAGACCTCTGGCTGAGGGAACTGACCATGCAGAGTTAGGGAGGCCCAGGAAGCAACATCCAGATTGCTCTGTTGTTAATGGCATTTCCACGTTGAGACATAAGGGATCCTCTCAGGGAGAGAACCAACTGCACTTAGAAAACGGACAGCTGGCCACTGTCTTCTGGGCAGAATGCGCCACAGCCACTGGACCTTGGTAACGGGTCCGAGGTCCAATTCCTACAATTCCTACTTACCCACACAGGAAGGAGATGGCAGAGGGCCAGATGGGCCATTAGGTGACAGAGAAAATGCCCACTGCTGGGCATGGGACATATGGGAGCAAAAACAATGTAGATTTCTTTCTCTTTATTTAAAATATATTTTATTGATTTTTTTTACAGAGAGGAAGGAAGAGGGATCGAGAGTTAGAAACATCAGATCAGCTGCCTCCTGCACACTTCCTACTGGGAATGTGCCCACAACCAAAGGCACATTTCCTTGACCGGAATCGAACCTGGGATCTTTCAGTCTGCAGGCCAACGCTCTATCCACTGAGCCAAACCAGTTAGGGCTATGTAGATTTAACTTTCTTTTATATCGGCTGTCGATGTCAGAATATTGCACTCTTACACCCTTCAGTAAGTAGCTCTGAAACGTAAGTTGTTTTAAAATTCTGTGGCATTATATTCCTCTCTGAGAAACTGCTAAAGTTACCATCAGAAAAACACAGACTCTGTTTTATGAGCGATTTCAGGGGATTCACAGGAGGTTACCCACAGCCTGCAATTTGAAACATGCAGCAAAAAGAAGTGTGACCTTGTCAGGTGATCTGGGATGGGCGTGGCCAGCACGGGCCAAGTCCAGTTGGCAGCTCGGAGAACTGGAGTGCCCTGAGCAGGGAGGAGGTCGCAGTTCCCAGACCTGGGAGGGTAGCAGCAGAGCCAGCCTCCGTGGCAAGCTGAGGCTGTTCATTCTACCGACTGAGCATCCTGCTCGGTCTGGGAGGTGGAGCAGGCTGACGTGTGGTTTGACTATCTGTGGGCCCAGCTCCTGTGAGCAATTGTCAAAACATGAGTGTCCGAGGAGCTGAGGCTATCGGAGAACTCCGGCTGTGCTCCCTGCCCAAGCTCTGCAGGCAGGACCAAGAGGGACGTGAGGGGCAGACCTGGCTAGTGGAGGTCAGAGAAGTTTCTGTTCGAGGCTCTGGCCAAAAAAAGCAAAAGAAAGAAAGAAAGATGGGGACCAGATGTTCTCCATTGAGGACCTGTCAAGAGGAAATTATATTACCGTGGTCGGAATTCGGGTTATATAAAGGGAAAGCCTCCCGGCCAATGAACTCTGCACAGCATGCGACCCAGTGACTGATGGACACTGTAGTCTCTTGCCATGAACTATTTAGAAATAAAGTGGACATGTGTGTGTTTTCAGTGACTTGAATATAGTTGTCAGAAATGAGACCAGGTCAAACATTTACGGACATACTAAAATTCCTGAAAAATACTGGCATGTCTATAATTGATATTTATTTAATTATAACAATTATTGTAATTACTTTTTCATTTATTGGTTTAGAGAGAGAAAAAGGGAGGGAGGGAGAGGGAGAGATCAATTTGTTGTCCATGTATTTATGCATTCATTGGTGGCTTCTTGTATGTGCTCTGATAGGGGATCGAACCCTCAACCTTTGTATATCAGGACCATGTTCTAACCAACTGAGCTACCCAGCCAGGGCCTATAATTACTCTTGAAACCTACTAAATTCTTCTAATCTGTCACTACACCCAAACTTTTCTATTTAAAAATTAGTGTAAAGATATGCATAATATAATTCATAATCAAGATAATCATACAGAATGCACTCACCATCTTCAGTATTAGTGTTAGTATTCCTACTAATTCCAATTAATATTTATTAATAAGAATTAACGATCAAAACAATAGAATGGCACAGTCCAGTTATATATCTGTTTTTGAAATTACATTTTTAAGCAAAATGACTCATATCTACATACACATATTGAAAATGATACCTTAGGTAAAGCACACTCTGGAAAACTATGCAGAAAATAATGGAAAAGTAAATACAAAAGCAGCTCTGGAAAGTCTGTTAGGAAAGTAATGAGATTTACAGATTGACTAAAAACACCAGAAAACCCTCCAAAGGATACTTGACTTTTGGTCAGTCAGTCAGAAAAGGGCTGGCAGTTGATCAGGAGAAAATGTGAATCATAAAGTCTACCTCCTCCATCACACAATGCCTATGAATCAGATGTCTGCTGGCTAGTTCTCGGCCTCGAGGCTGAAAGTCAATAACTGCTTTATAGATTTGGCTTCATGACCACGCTTAGGTTTCCTGTTCTTTGAATTTGTAATAAATGAAGCTACACACACACAGAATTGGGGGTAGAGTGTCCCAACCCTCCCATCCATTCATGTCATCCTTTATTTTGACTGATTGCTGAGGCGAGACTGCCATGTCTGTCACCTACAGCTCAAGTTTGACTCTCCAGCCAGATATTAGGACACACAGCAGTGCCTGCTATAGCAACAGACTAAACAGACGATCCAGGGCAGAGTCAGAGGAGGAAGAGGCCATCCAAACACAGGGCGGGATGGCGGAGCTAAAGGACTTTCAAACACAGCGAGACCACAAAACTGAGGCCACATCCCAGGTGACGGCCTTCTTCACGAAGCTACACTTTCTTCTGATTGTTCTATCAGCTACACATTTGTTAGTTTAACTTCAGTCTCCAGTGATCCACAAACTCAAAGGCTAGTTTCAAAATAAGAACCCTGATCCAAAGTGTCCAAATGCTGACCCTTTACATGAAATTACATAAAAATAAGTTGAAATGATTCCATCCCTTCAGAGCGGTTCCCAGCTAGCCTTCCAGTTGAAAGGAAAACATTAGCAGCACAAAAATAAGCAAGAAAGGAAAAAAGACGGTACCTGTCCAAACGCTACCTCCTTCCGTTCCTCTGAACGCTGTTCGTTCCCTCAATCCTTCCCTTGTAAACTCACACGCGCGCACATTAAAATCTCCCTCTCTTCACATCAGGACACAGTTCACTGTTGATCCTTTGATAAAATAGGATAAGATTCTTGCCAATATTAGGCTGCGGTATTGAAGGATTTGGGTAAAACTTTAAAATTGTTTGAGAAGAGAATTATTACTTCTAATTCACCAACTGATTTTCTGTTTCAACAGTGATTTGGACCCTGACTCAGAACGAACCTCCTTTACAGCAAAAGCATGTACCCCTTTTGTACTATCATGAGATGATGTTCTCAGAATACATATCTAATAAACATACCTAATTTTAACAAATTACCATGATGTCATAATTACAATACAAACAGAAAACAAAAAGGGACTTAAAATATGTATTTCAACACATGTATTCAGCTCTGACGACACTAGATGACAAAAAATATTAAGATCCTTATGCTACCTACTCACAAGCATCTGTATGCATACAATACAAACAGGACAATAGTCAACTAATCATTGCAGTACTTTTCTACGTTCAGTATCCTCCTTATCTAATAAAAGACTAATATGCAAATTGCCCATACCTCCACAACACTCATTCGCCAACCAGTCAATGAGGAGCAAGTATGCAAATTAACCCAACCAAGATGACTGAGGCCATGGAGAGAGCAGGAGGCTTGGGTTTCCAGAACCATGGAGGAAGTCAACCTTTCCACAGATCTTAGCGAGCTCAGGCCTCCACTCCAGGCTACAATGTTTCAATTATAAAAGATAAATAAATCACAACAAAAATGGCGGCCCACAGAGCTGGAGAGAGCAGGAAGCTAGGGTTGCCCTGGCAATGGAGGAAGCCAAGCTTTCTGCCTGCCCAAAATAAAGGCCCAGGCTCTTCCCACAACTGTGCAGGTTTCTCTGACTCCTTCCTCATTGGAGGAGGGGGAGCAGGACAGAACATTTAAGACTGTCCTCTACTTCAGGAAGACCAGGAACTGGACGAGCTGAAACTGAACGGGAGCTTGCGGTTTTGGAGACTGTGTAGATGCTGTTGTAATACCAGGTATGCCTGTTAATAATGCGGATTTTTTTTCAATAGATAGAGTTACACATATGTTGATACATATGCGATTTGATATGTATGCTATTTTGTTGTATTGACAGCAAGCTTCAAAACTTCATGTCAAATTTGCTGAAGTTGTTAAATCATAGATATTTTTATGCTTAAAAAATATCAAATTTTGTCCCCCAAAAAAAGCATTTGCAAGAAGTTTTAATTCATTACTTTATTTTGAAGAAAAGTGCTGCTGAACACTTTAGGAAGCTTATGGTGAACATGCTCCATCTCAAGATACTTATGAATGCTGGTTTAAATGCTTTAAAAGTGATGATTTTGATGTGAAAGACAAAGAATGTCCAGGTCAACCGAAAAAGTTTGAAGACCAACAATTACAAGCATTATAGGGTGAATATGGGTGTCAAACTCAAAAACAACTTGCAGGAATATTAAATGTTGCTTAGCAAACAATTTTCAATCACTTAAAGCAATGGGAACAATTTTAAAGGAAGGAAAATGGCTGCCACATCAACTGAACGAAAGACAAATGGAAAACCGAAAAGTCATCAGTAAAATGTTGCTTCGACGGCACAAAAAGAAGGTCTTTTTTTGCATCGAATTGTGACTGGCGGTGAAAAGTGGATTTATTTTGAGAATCCCATATGCACAAAATCATTGTTGCTCCAGGTCAACCATCAACATAGACTGCAAGGCTAAATCGCTTTGGAAAGAAGACAATGCTCTGCGTTTGGTGGGATCAGGAAGGTGTGGTGTATTATGAGCTTCTAAAACCAGGTGAAACCATTAATACTGATCACTACTGAAAACAAATAATCAATTTGAACCACGCTTTGATCATAAAACGACCAGAATGTGCCAGAAGACACGGAAAAGTAGTTTTGCTTCATGATGGCGCACCATTACACACTTCAAAACCAGTTAAAGACACGTTGAAAGATCTTGTCTGGTAAGTATGAACCCACCCACCGTACTCACCAGACCTTGCTCCTTCAGATGACCATGTGTTCCCATGAATGGCACACACACTTTCTGAGCAGCACTTCAAAACGTTCAAATAAGTGGAAAATTGGGTCTCTGAATGGTCTGCCTCAAAACAAGAAAAGTTCTGCTGGGACGGTATCCAAATATTACCTGAAAGATGGGGGAAATGTGTAGCTAGTGATGGACATTACTTTGAACAAAGCACTTTTGATGTTTCTCTTGAAATTATTGTGTCTTCTTTGATTACAAAACCCACATTATTAACTGGTACACCTCGTAGATACAGTCATTCCTGAAAGGAGCCAAAGAAACCTGGGGAACCTGCCCACCTCGGGGACAGAGCTGGGTTATTGTAAGCTAATTATGGTTGTTTCCAGACCCCGCATCCCTGCAGAGCCTGGGTTCCACTAGAGGCTTAACCTGAAGAGCGCCAGGTGCTCCTGGCCCAGGGTGGGCGCTTGAGCTAATGTGGTCCAATCAGAGGGGAGGAAGGATTGGCATTGGGTAAAGGCAGGAGAGGACTCTCCTCTTTGGGATGTGTAAAAGGAAGCTACCACCACCAAAGGCTCTTGACTGGGATGAGGACAGGACCCAGAGGAGGGGGGCAGGGGTGGGATTTAGGCCCTGCTGACCAGAAGGGCTTCTGAATCAACCAGCCCTGTACTTATTTGAAGAAAAAGAAAAGAAAGCACACGTCCATGTTACCTACAGGATTTTCAGTTGAGTTTTCTGCCCATTGCAGCTGGAAGCATTCTACCAGGTGAACAGACCAAAAGAGCTAACAACCTGTCACCTCTTAAACCAAAATTGTCTGATCAGCAGCATCCTTCCTTACACTGACTTTTGAGCCTATAAAGTTATTGAACCAGGAGACTGATAAGGAAGCCTGGATTCAGAAGTTAAGGGCATTCATTCCAGAAATATTTACTAACTTCCAAGCGCCAGGCATTCGAATGGTCACAGACCATAGATTCAGATCATGTGCAACATACGGCCCACAATCAGATCCGTCTGCCCCTGGGCCCAGGCTGCATGTGGGGACTGTACCAGGCCTCCTGTGCACTTGATGAGCACCCAGCAGGGGGGTGAGCAGGCCATCAGTGGGATCAGTTGGAGGTGATCAGGACAGTGGGGGGTCAGTTTGGAGTGAGCAGGCCAGCAGGGCAGGCAGTTGGGAGTGAGCAGGCTGGCATAGGGGGTAGTTGGAGGTGATCTGGCTGGCAGGGGCCATTTGGGGGCAAGCAGGCCAGCAGCAGGGGGCAGTTGGAGAAAGCAAGCCAGCAAGCAGAGTGGTTAGGGGCAATCAGGCAGGCAGGCAGGCAGGTGAGTGATTAGGAGCCAGCAGTCCCAAGTTGCAAGAAAGATGTCTGACTGCTGGTTTGGGGGGATCAGGCCTAAACCATCAGTTGGGCATCCTCTGAGGCATCCCAGATTAGAGAGGGTGCAGGCCGACCTGAGGGACACTTCTTCCCATGCACAAATTTCGTGCACTGGGCCACTAGTTCTATATAATAAAAGCCCAGTGACCATTATGGTGGAACAACTAGAATGACCAGTTGACCAGTCACTATGATACTCACTAATCATCAGGGGCCAGTTGCTCAATGTAGGAGGTGGAGGGTGGGGAGCGCAGTGAGGTCCTTCACCTCCATGGTGACCACTTTCCACTGACCAGTGTGCGCTCTCCAGGTGCAAAGTTCCCTTTCATGGGGTGGAGCTGAGCCTCAGCTCCCAGGACATCACGCCTGCAGCTCTCTGCCCCGCACTGGGCACTGATGCCATATCCGAATTATTCTCCTGAAGGAGCTCTGCAGGACCCGCCACATGAGCAGTGCAGGCTGTGGAGGAGGTGTCACCTGGAGTTGCCTGGATTCTATCACGGCATATAACGGTTACACTTCCACGGTAAAGAAGAGCATGAAACTGTGTCTTACAAAAAAAGATGGCCCACAGAGAACATTTCTCACACAGGCACATCTTCAAAGTCCCGAGAAAAGCACTGTCTAAAAGGACCTCTGTTTAGTCAGATGATTCCACGAGTTCAAGGACGTGAGAAACGCTGCAGAGATCGACAGAACACAGAGCATCGACGTAAGCCATCACAGCGGTACGGAGGGCCACACTGGAGTGAGTGCGTGCAGGCTTTGTTCTTGGGGATGACAAAAATGACCTAAGATTATTCCCTTATATGGTGCTGCTTAAACTTGGTGAATATACTATAAAACACTGAATTGCACACTTTAAAAGGATAAATTTATAGCATGTAACTTATAACTCAATGAAACTCTTATAAAAGGATACTTTAAAATATTTCTTCAAAAGAGCTTTTTTTTGTCACTACACAAATAAAGTAGACAGATAATCTATAACCCAGCCATCCTACATATATATATATATATATATATATATATATATATATATATATATATACTAGGAGCCTGTGCATGCAAATTAACCTGCCATCTTTGTTGGGTTGATTTGCATACTCACTTCTGATTGGCTGATGGGCGTCGCAAAGGTATGGTCAATTAGCATGTCACTCTTTTATTAGTGTAGACTAGAGGCCCATGGCACAAAGATTCTTACAAGAATGGGCCTTCCTCCCCCTGGCTGTCGGCACCACCTTCACTTTGGTCAGAGCCTCCTTTCTGCCTTCCCACGCTGCCCAGAGGCCCGGAGCGGCTAGGGTGATGCAGAACGCCTGTGTTCCACCCTGCCCCTGGCCACTAGGAGCCTGTGTATGCAAATTAACCTGCCATCTTTGTTGGGTTAATTTTATACTCACTCCTGATTGGCTGGTGGGCGTCGCAAAGGTATGGTCAATTAATGTGTTACTCTTTTATTAGTGTAGATAATTCTTGGGTAATGATATCATAACATCTCTGAGAATGTTCACTATAGTGCAACGTGTAATTCCAGGGAGTTGGAGCAGCCTTCATGTCCATTAGGAAGAACATGGAGAGGTAAAGTATGGTAGATGCACAGGGTGAAGCATCAGGCAACCAGAAAAACTAATCAGATGCATATTTCATTGTTTCCATGGGGGGTAACCTCAACAGTATGATGCTTGGCAAAAATAAAATATGTATGTATTTATTTGTTTAAAATCTATGCATAAAAATTCATATTTTGTCAAAAACATCCATTGAAATGGCTGCCCTAAGAGGTGGGGAATAAAATAGAAGCAATAAAACTTGGAATAAAAGGAAATTAATTAATTCCCATGTCATGTACTATCATTTTAAAATAACAAAAGAAGCATGCCAGAGAGTTGAGGACCAGTATACCAAATGCAGAGGACAACTGAAGAAAATCTCACTTTACTGCCTAAAATTGTCAGTGTTCCCAGCGCCATTTCTCTGGCTTACTGACGATGTGGCAGAAGTCTAAATTGTTTCCAGACCTCGTGCTATTTTTATATTAGTCATCTGAGCGAATTCTATTCAGCATGCTCCTCACTTTAGAAACAATTTTTCAGACATCCTACCTCCACGGAGTAAGAAGCAGAGAGAATTAGTGTGTTAAGTCCTTGTTTCACAATGCAGATTTGCTGGTAATGAATTGTTTAACATAAAAAAACATTCTCAACCATGAGTGAACATGTAGAAAACTATGCTCTTTCCTGGCAATAAACTATAAGGAATACACAAGAAACATTTTACCAATCGACCAAAAGATGCATCATCTCTTCTTGACAAAATTTAGAGAGGGAAATGCCACTATTAGTGGCTATAAATTTAATTCTGCATTAAAACATATCTCTTTTACATAGAGCTACATATTGGAGAAGACAGAAAAATTGTACAGCTTCTGATGAAGAAGATTTTACATGAATCCGATTTGAGGGTTAGCAACTCCTCAGTTGTTGCTTAATCTCTCAGAGCCTTTGTAAAGGATATTAAATAAGATGACCAGTTGTGTCCCTAAAACTCTGTAGTTCTCTGAAGCCGAAATCTAGCCTTGCCTTAATGGAATGAAATGAGAGATTCCAAACATTCAGTCGGTTGCCAACTCTAATCCTTAACCATTTTCCCGATCAGGAAATTCTTCTTGGCTAACCTAAACCTTAAGCCCTTCCAATAATTCCTTCTATAATGTGGTTAGAAAACAGACGACCACTTTCCCTTGCCTGGGAGAAACTAAGTCCATACTTGAATAGAGCTAATAAATAACACCTCACATTTTCCTCTCCAGGCTGAATAACCCAAAATGCTCCTTAGAAGTCTCCATTTCCAACTGTTTAATCATGTGGTGGTTCTACTCCAAGTGGTGGTTTCTAGATGCCTGCTGGGGATCCCCAACACAGTCAACAGCATTCAGGGAGGATCTAGAGAGAGTGGAACGTCACTCCCTACCAGTTTATAGACAAGGAGCATAGATATTTCAAGAACTAAGAAAACCTTTTCTCCCATGTCGAGACCACCAATTTTGTGAGGTGATTATAACTTTCTCTTTGGCGAGAATGTCAGCATAAATGACAGGGTAGCTCTCCTCTCCCATCCACAGACCAGAAGGAACAAATAGCTTTTCCTTACAGCATTCTAAGGAAAGAGAGATTTCAAATTAGGTGGGTCAAAACACTGGTTCTTTTTTGATCTCTCACAATGTATCAAATGTTGTGTGTTTTGTACATGACGTTTCAGATAAAATTAAATTGCTGTGACGGGAGGCATCGTGATGGCAGGGAGCATAGAAAGCTCTGAATGTGAGATTGGATTCAAATCTGTATGACTCGCTACCACTTGCGACCTATGACCTTCCATTGGTTAAATTTCTCTGGATCTTAGTTTCCTCAAGTTCGATTGAGAATAATAATATGTACCTACTAGGACTATTGTGAAAATTCAATAAGATAATGAAGTTATGGCAGATGTATATCACCCTCTCGTCCACTGAGCTAACTCTGACGCAACACTGATAGAAATTCGAATCCTTCACAAGCATCAGCAGAAAACCCATTATAGCAAGCATTACTGATTTGGGTATCTTTACAGCAGATTTACAAAGTCCCAGGAGTTGCACATATATTTCACTCATGGTTCTATGCGACCTTTCCCCATATTTCAGCCACAAGGTCTCCCTCCTGCTAACCTTGACTACAGCCTTGAAGTACTTGACTCCTTTCTCTTGGATTGTCCTCACAACCTTCATTGTCCCACCTCTGTGGGTCCAGCCCCAGGTTCTGCTCTAAAAGCACAGACCTTGCCTCCTTACGTGCTATAAAGGCACCAGAGAGTGACAGGTACCTGCTTTCCTTACTACAAAGGCAAAGCGCCCGGCTGATGAGAGTTATTTTCCTTCATTCATTCCTGAGGGAAACTGCACTAACGGGAGCCATGTCATGCCCCAAACTAAAAATAACAAATACTAAATCATGGGTGTTTTAATCCTAAAAATACTTTTTTTTTTGAGGCTTTATAATTCACTAGAGGCCCAGTGCACAAAATTCATGCAGGGGGGAAGGGTGTCCCTCAGCCCACCCTGCACCCTCTCCAATCTGGGACCCCTCGAGGGATGTCCAGTAGGATCAGGCCTAAATGGGCAGTCGGACATCCTTCTCACAATCCAGGACTGCTGGCTCCCAACTGCTCACTTTCCTGCCTTCCTGATTGCCCCTAACTGCTTCTGCCTGCCATCCTGATCACCTCCTAACCACTCCCCTGCCAGTCTGATTGACGCCTAACTGCTTCTCTGCCAGACTGATTGCCCCTAACTGCCCTCACTTGCAGGCCTGGTCACCCCTAACTGTACTCCCCTTGAAGCCTGGTCCCTCCCAACTGCTCTCCCCTGTATGCCTGGGTCCCTCCCAACTGCCCTCCCCTGCCAACCCAATTGTCCCTAACTTCCCTCCTCCGCCACCCTGGTCACCCCTAACTGCCCTCCCCTGCTGGCCATCTTGTGTCCACATGGGGGCAGGATATTTGACTACATGAGGACAGCCATCTTGTGTGTTCGAGTGATGGTCAATATGCATATTACTCTTTTATTAGATGGGATAGCTTTAAATATCTCTAGTGTCCATGGTCAAAAACTTCAGTAATAAAATCAAAGCCAAGTGCATCTTCAAAGCAAGACCTGTGGGCAGTGTGGAGTAGGCACTAATATCTTTGAACTGGTATAGAATTATTTTTATCTTTACCAAATCTATGTCTTTGCTCTACTTATGGTATAGCAGTTGTGCTCTGCTAAGTGAACGAACTATTTCTAGAAGAATAGCCCTTGACTGGGGAAGCACTTCTATGATTTTAATCCTTTAATTCTTTTTTTTTTAAGTGTCACAAACGTTGGCCACACAACAGCAACTTTTACTGGGGCTCTGAGATGATTAACATGAAAATAACCTTTTCATCTCTTCCTTTTCCATTACAAGCCTTGCCTACGACTTGTTCATTAAATCACATGGCATTTCATCCCTAAGCCTCATAATTCTCAATGTTAGCAAATTATTTTTTTTAAGTTTATGGTGATGAACATAGTAGTTTCATTGACATATATTGTATAATGATTACAATAGGTTTGGTTAACACCCATCATCTCATATAGATACCATAAAAAGATAAAAAGTCCAGCAGCATGGATTAGTGTTTGAGCGTTGACCTAGGAACCAGGAGGTCATAGTTCAATTCCCGGTCAGGGCACATGCCTGGGTTGCAGCTCAGTCCCCAGTGTGGGGCCTGCAGAAGGCAGCCGGTCCATGATTCTCTCTCATCATTGATGTTCCTCTCCCCCTCCCTCTCCCTTTCTCTCTCAAATCAATAAAAATGTATCTATACTGCCAAAACCGGTTTGGCTCAGTGGATAGAGCGTCGGCCTGTGGACTGAGAGGTCCCAGGTTTGGTCCCGGTCAAGGGCATGTACCATGGTTGTGGGCACATCTCCAGTGGGGGGGGGGGGTGCAGGAGGCAGCTGGTCGATGTTTCTCTCTCATCGATGGTTCTGACTTTCTATCCCTCTCCCTTCCTCTCTGTAAAAAAAAAATCAATAAAACATTTTTTAAATGTATCTATACTAATAAAAGCCTTGGGGGCAACCAGGCCAGCAGGAGAGGGTAGTTGGGGGCAATCAGGCTGGCAGAGGAGCAGTTAGGTGTCAATCAGTCTGGCAAGGGAGCAGTTAGGGGGCAATCAGGCAGGCAGGCAAGCAGTTAGGAACCAGCAGTCCCGGATTGTGAGAGGGATGTCTGACTGCAGTTGGACATCCCCCAAGGGGTCCCAGATTGGAGAGGGTGCAGGCTGGGCTGTGGGACACCTTCCCCAGTGCACAAATTTTGTGCCCCGGGCCTCTAGTTTTAAAAGAAAAACGATCCTCGTGATGAGTAGCACCCTTACAATCTACTCTCTTAACCATCTCCCTCTGTGTCACACAGTGTTTGCTGTCATCCACACGCTGCATGTTACACCCCAGCACTTACTCGGGCCATAGCTGGAAGTTTTTATCTTTCGAGCACCTTCCTTCAAGTCTCCTTCACCTTACACCCCACTGCTGTAACCGCAAGTCTGATCTCTTTTCCTGAGTCCAATGGGGTTTTTTATTATTATTATTCAATATGGAAGTGAAATAATGCAGTATATGGCTTTCTCCATTTCACTTAGCATAATGCCTCCCAGGTCCATCCATGTTTTCACAAATGATAGGATTTCCTCATTTTTTCTGGCTGCGTAATATTCCTGTATTCATTAATCTATCAACAGACACTTAGGTTGTTTTCATTTATTGGCTATTGTAAGTATGCTTCATATTGTAAACGATGAAGATGGAGGTGCAGATATCTTTTGAAGTTAGTGTTTTGGTTTCTTTGGAATATATCCCATAAGTGGAATTGTTGGATCATCTGGTAGTTCTGTTAGCAAAGTATTTTATTTGCATTAAATCATTCTCATTGAGGAAAAGTATTGCCTTCTAAACACCTGAAGCATATTATTTAATTTTCCATTTTAACATTTTTAAATATATCATTATGTAGTGTATATATATGTGTGTGTGTGTATATATATATATATATATATATATATACTCACACACACGCTTGAGGCCCGGTACACAAAATTCATGCAAGGGGGGGGGGGGTGTCCTTCAGCCCAGCATGCATTCTTTCCAATCTGGGACCCCTTGAGAGATGTCTGACTGCCCACTTAGGTCACAATCCAGGACTGCTGGCTCCCAACTGCTCGCCTGCCTGCCTCCCTGACTGCCTCTAACCACTTCTGCCTACCAGCTTGATCATCCCCTAACCACTCCCCTGCCAGCCTGATTGATCTCTAACTGCTCGCCTGCCAGCTTGTTTGTCCCCAACTTCCCTTCTCTGCTGGCCTGGTCACCCCTAAGTGCCCTCTTCTACAGGCCTAATCGCCCCCAACTGCCCTCCCTTGCAGGCTTGGTCCCTCCCAACTGCCCTCCCCTGCTGGCCATCTTGTGGTGGCCATTTTGTGTTCACATGGGGGCAGGATATTTGATCACCTAGGAGCAGTCATCTTGTGTGTTGCAGTGACGGTCAATCTGCATATTACTCTTTTATTAGATAGGACAGAAACTTGGTGCATGGGTGGGGCCAGCTGGTTTGGCCTGAAGGGTGTCCTGGATCAGGGTGGGGGTTTCCTTGGGGTATGGGGAAGCCTGGGAGAGGGGCCTGTGGTGGTTTGCAGCTGGCCACACCCCCTGGTGACCCAAGCAGAGGCCCTGGTATCTGGTATTTATTTATCTTCTACAATTGAAATTTTTTAGCCTGGAGCAGAGCCAAGCCTTCTGCTTCCTCTGTGGCAACAACCATTTCTGTTTGGGTTTATTTATCTTCTATAATTGAAACTTTGTAGCCTTAAGCAGAGTCCTAGGCTGGCCAGGGTGTGCAGAAAGCTTGGCTTCCTCCATCGCCAGGGAAACCCAAGCCTCCCTCCTGCTCTATGTCCACAGCCATCTTGGTTGGGGTTAATTTGCATACTCGCTCCTGATTGGCTAGTGGGCGTGGCTTGTCTGCATGGCTTGTGGCGTGGTGGTTAATTTACATATTCCTCTTTTATTAGATAGGGTAATAGTTTAAATATGGACTATCCCCGTAATTACATTATTTTTCAACTAAAACACTAATGCTCATAATTTGGAGGCAAATGTTAGAGATTACCATTAATTTTGTATTTTAAGCCTTTTCCTCTAAACACCAATTAATCCCATTAACTGCAGAAATGTGAAAATATAGAAAACTCCCTTGTTTCTAAACAGAACACTCTGGTTGTTCATAGTTAGCCAACTATTGACCGATTGATTCAGTATTTTATCACATTGAACCTAATAAAATAGCCACTTTTTAGGCCAAAGATGGCCGAATTACAGCAATTTTAGATGGTTCAAACTAACCATTATGCTTGCACCCCAACAGAAACACACTGGCACGAATTTCTCCCTACCAGTTACACACAGAGGCCATAGCGGGTTGTGGAAATCTCTCATGTGCACACACAGACTTCTTCTGGTTCAAATGTTCATCTCAGCCAAACCAACGTTCACGTTCTTTTCTCCAAATTAGGCTGCGTCCTGCGGGCGGAGCGGAGGAGACGGGGCATCCTGGCTTCTCCTCACTCTGCAATGGCCACCACACGCTGCTCAGCGCCATGGGTTTACCGGATTGCACATCTGGTGCAAAGCCTTCTCCCCTGCTCTGACTTATGGTAAGCGTCTCCTTTGAGGTTAAGGACATAGAAAAACCTGGAGAATTTTTTCTGGTTTTACTAATGACATCAGCTTCCCAAGAGACAGCTAAATATGTGCGAGAGCTTTAAAGCGCATGCTTACCACGCTGCGCACAATTACGGCCTGGTCGCCACACTTACATTCCCCTTAGGGTTGCGTAGGTATGACTCACAGCATACGAGCTTGACTCGCCGCAACTGTAGCATTTTAGAAAATTACTGCAAAAGATATTTAAACAGAAGTTGGCATACTTCAATGCTACATATGGAAAAGTGCATCATAAATTAGATTCAAGATATTAAAGTGACCTAAGACTTATTTTCTGCCATGCAACAATCTATTGATTTATGTCATACGTTCTGCCAGCTTTCCGAATTTTAAAAAATTCTCAGCTCATTTCTTTCCTATCTATTACTTGGAAATTGCTGTTCAATTGTCAAAAGCTGTATCTAAAGATTAAATTCCTGGCTTATCTGCATTTTTGTTTCCTTATTTCTCTGGAGCCGCAGTCGGCAAACTGTGGCTCGCAAGCCACGTGTGGCTCTTTGGCCCCTGGAGGGTGGCTCTTCCACAAAATACCGCGGCCGGGGCGAGTCTATGTAGAAGAAGCGGCGTTAGAAGTTTAATTTTAAAAAATGTGGCTCTCCAGAGAAAGCTCAGTCGTTGTGCTATTGGTATTTGTCTCTGTGGACGGATGAGTTTGCCGACCACTGCTCTAGTGTAAAGGAGACATGCCTCAGGATCATTTGTCATGACAGCATACGCTGACTTTTGGAATAAGATAGAAATGCATCTGAATCCCTGTCCTGCCAATCTGCCAACTCTTTAGCAGCTCTGCAACTTTAGGGACGTTATTTCCCCTCTCTCCCTCTGTTTTCTCCTCTGGAAGATAATGATAACAAAAACCATCTGTAGAAATTAGAGTAGATAACAAATAGAAGCACGCAATGTAATGACTGACCTACATGAAGTGATAAAGATATTAATTATTAATCATGTTGATATTATTTAACCAATCAACCACGACCAGACCACTTCTGGCCATAGGTCTTTTAATCACCTCAGGGATATCTCCACATGGGAATGAGTTGATCAAAACGGGTCACATGACCTCAAGGTTCACGGAGCATGTCACACAGTTAAGGTAAAACACGTAAGTAAGAACACTGTGGCTTATTTAGCTCAGTAACAGGCTGAGAACACACGAGCTGGGTTAACGATTACCTGTGAGTCTAGGTCAATCGCAGTAAACCCTGTCCCCTCTGTACTCCTGGACAGCAAAGCATCACAGACACCGAGAAGGACCATCTGGCTAATCCTCCGAGATTTAAGGACCTGGAAGGAGAGGGCTTTGGGGCCACAGTTTGGGGAGATATTAGGGTCCAGAAAAAAGAACCTTGGGAGCCACTAGGTAGATGCAAATTCCATGGAAACAATATCTTTTAAACAAAACCAAAGTACACTACTCCATATTTCCACTACATAAGCTCCTCAGAAACCCACTGTCTTCTCCATCACAGACCCACCCAAATACTCCAAAAGGTGAGCCGCTTGTCAGCATCCCTACCTGTGTTCCCTGACCACACACCCTGGACAGGACAAGTGTCTGCCAGTCCCAGTGGCTTTGGCAATCAAGAACTGTCTTTTCCTTTAGGGAAAATTAGAATCTGTTTCGGTTACAACGTGGGTGGTTGGTTCTCAGGGGCGGGGCGGAGAGGAAGAATCGGGGGCAGGGTTCAGAGAACATGCCCCCAAACTTTACTCCGACTACTAAAACTTGGAGTTTCCTCCAAAAACTAAACAGCCCCGCTCCCAGAATGCTAGAGCAGGCACTGGGAGAAGTTCAGACGAGGAAGACATCGTGGACGAGTGGGGGGCACTGCAGTGGGTCAGCGCCGGCCAGCAAGCCAAACAGGAGGGCAGGCTGGAGAGGAGGCCAGAGCGTCAGCCTGGACGTGGCCGACGGAAGAGTGGCGGACTGAGGCACAGGGAGTGAACTGAGCAGGAGCCCCGGAGGATAAGGAACCAGATCCCCAGGCTCAGGGGCTCAAACAAGGTGATTATTCAACACGGAACTGAAATGAAGCGCTACAGGGCCCAGCCCACCAGCTTCATCTCTCTCCCTCTCCTTTCCTCTCTGAAATCAATTTTAAAAATTTTTTAAAAAGGAAGTTGTGCCAAAACCGGTTTGGCTCAGTGGATAGAGCGTCGGCCTGCGGACTGAAAGGTCCCAGGTTCGATTCTGGTCGAGGGTATGTACATTGGTTGCGGGCACATCCCCAGTAGGGGATGTGCAAGAGGCAGCTGATTGATGTTTCTCTCTCATTGATGTTCTAACTCTCTATCCCTCTCCCTTCCTTTCTGTAAAATATCCATAAAATATATTTTAAAATAAATAAAATACAAAAAGAAGTTGTCAGTCTTGTGCTGGTGTAGCAATAACACAGCATCATCAGCATCTTCCATCACTTCGCAGCTATGGTTAGTCCACAATCACCCCCATCTCCAGGAAGGTAAACTTCCGGAAAAATCTCCAGTTATACAAAGTATCCATTACACTTTCATGTCTCTCTCAGCGGCACACCTGTGTTACTTGCAAGGGCTTCTGGGAGTTAGTGCTGTGGACAGAACAGACCTAGCACTATCTCCAAAGGCCTGGAGTCTAAAGCATGGAGGGACTGGAGACCACAACGACTGTTGAGACGTCGATAGAGGGAAGATGCATGTTCCAGAGACTCAGCAATGGCCCAGCAGTGACTATGGCATCGCAGGTGACCTTCACCTGGGAATGCTTTAGCAGCAGAAGGGAAATGAGACCCCTCACTCTGAAAAAGATCACCTCGATGCACAGTCCCAAAGTGAAAACACAGTAAAGGTTAACTAACGCTTGATGACAGAGAATTCTCTGCCAGCTCTTTAGTCAGCTCTGGAAATATATGGCATATGGTCATGTATTTAGAACACTTATATTGTTTCTCAGTGTCTAGAAATTTAGTACAAACGTAAAACTATCCCAAACATTTCAAAAGAAGGATGAAAGTCTAAAACAAATGTAAATTTCAGAAATAAGAATTATTCATGCCACTCCTCTGTCTGCTTCCAGTTTCCTGTCTGAGGCAGCCACTTGCTGGCAAGTTTTGCAGTTATAATATGGGAATAATAAAACCATGATCAGAGTCAAGAAAATTACTAGGCAGAGAGGCTAATGGAAGACATATATCAGCTCTAAGGAACTCAAAGTAGCAGGATATGAAATGATGAATGTGTTTTCGTCCGTAGTGTATGGACATAAAGTGAACGAACTTCTGTCCACCAGTCGGATGCGTGCTGCCTGCCTTTCTTGACTTATGTCTGACGCTGTGGGTGTCTGGATTCGTCTTTTTCCAGGTCAAAGATCCTGCTCCCTGAGTGGGATAATGAGAGAGGAAAGATTAGTACATGCGGGTGGGATCAAAGTCTAGCGCTTGACTCAACAGAGTTTGTGCCTTGTGATCTCTGAATACTCCACAAAGATCTAAATCCTGGAGTAAATGTGAAATCCTTATCCGTACTACACATGGCATGCACCACATTCTCTGTAACACTCCATCTCGATAGGAATGACCACAAAGTGCATGACAGTTAGTGTACAAATTAGGCAGATACAGTTTCTTATGTCCCGAAGTAGGAAATCTGAGCAGCAGCATTTAAGGGCTGCCTATTCAATTTAAAAAGTGTATAAATTTGCCTCCTGTGTCCACAAACTAGTTGGGGAATTTTAGTTAAACGTGAGGAAATAAAGAGCTATGGAAGCTTCATATAGGGAAACACAGTACTGGTATTTAAATGCGAACAAGTGTCATTGGCTTGTGTGGAAAGAAGAAAGGAAGAAAATAGGAAGGAGGGAAGGAGTAAAAACAGGGAAGACAGCGAGAGAAAAGAAAGGGGACCAAGAAGAAAAGGGAGACGAGGGAAAGGAAAGCAGGGGGAAAAATATTTTTAACTAGCCTATGAATTTTTGAAACAGCAAAATGTAGGTTGAACTCAAGCTCTATAATCTTCCTCTCAAAAACCCATAACCCTAGAGTAATCGTGACTCTCATTATACAAATATCACTTGAACTATTCTGCAAAACACCTGAGCAGGGTGCCTCAAAATTGTCCTGGTCACTGGAAACAAGGAAAATCCGAGGAACTGCCAGAGCTAAGAAGAGCCCCAGGAGATGTGGCGACACAGCATACGGTGTTCTAGATGAGAACCTGTGCGGGAAACGGGGGCTATCTGAAGAAAGCATGGACTTAATTTCATAATCGTGTGTCAATACTGGGTCAGCAATGGCAACACATGTGCCAGAGTAATGTAAAATATTAATAACACTGGCGGCCCGGTGCACGAAATTCGTGCATGAAGTGGGGGGGGGGGGGGGGTGTGTCCCTTAGCCTGGCCTGCATCCTCTCTCATCTGGGACCCCTGTGGGATGGGGCCTAAACTGGCAGTCAGACAACCCCCTTGCAATCCGGGACTACCGGCTCCTAACTGCTCACCTGCCTGCCTGCTTGATCTCCCCTAACCACTCTGCCTGCTGGCCTGCTTGCCCCAACTGCACCCCCCTGCCAACCTGATCACCCCCAACTGCCCTCCTCTCCTGGCCTGATCACCCATAACCGCCTCTGCCTCGGCCCCGCCACCATGGCTTTGTCTGGAAGGACATCTGGAATGTCTCATGGTCTAATTAGCATATTACCCTTTTATGAATATAGATGGGAAATTAGGTGTGGGATAGTCGCTTCACAACTTTTCTATGAACAAGGACTACTCTACAGTTAAAAGCTTATTTTTAAAAACATGGGCCGACTTCGGACTGAAGGGTCCCAGGTTTGATTCAGGTCTGGCACCTTAGTCACAGGCTCCTTCCTGGCCTGGGCCCAGGTGGAGCTCCTGCAGGAGCCGATCAGTTTATGTGTTTCTCTCACATCAATGTTTCTCTCTGCCTTCCCTTCTCTCTTCCACTCTCTCTAAAAACCAATGGGAAAATATCCTCAGATGAGGACTAAATATATATACTAGAGGCTCAGTGCACAAAATTCATGCATGGGGGGGGGACAGATTCCTCTCTCCAATCCGAGACCCCTCATAGGGATATCTGGCTGCTGGTTTAGGTCCAATCCCTCTCGCAATCCAGGACCACTGGCTCCTAACTGCTCACCTGCCTGCCTGCCTGATCACACCTAACTGCTCCCCTGCTTGCCTGATTCCCCCCTAACCACCTCTGCCTGTCTGATCATCCCTAACTGCTCCCCTGCCTGCCTGATTGCCCCCCTAATTGCCTCTGCTTGCCTGATTGCCCCTAACTGCTCACCTGCTGGTCTGGCCACCCTAACTTCCCTCCCTTGCCTGCCTGATCACCCCTAACCACCTCCATCTTGGCCCTTGCCACCATGGCTTTGTCCAGAAGATGTCTGGCCTAATTAGCATATCACCCTTTTTATTAGTGTGTGTGTGTGTGTGTGTGTGTGTGTATGCCTAAAAATCACTCTAATTCAAAACCTATCCCATAAATCCAAAATCAGTCTCTCATCTGAACCGCACTCACCATTAGTCGGGAAAAATCCACTAAAGTTACATGTTCCCGACAGTCATGCTGCCTGCTCTCAGTAGGTAGACCAGAACCCTAACTCCACATCCTCCACCAGCAGCACCGCTCCTGGCCGGCACAGTGTCTTCAGCATAATTTCAAGGGTTACTGGTAAAAGCGGGCCTTTAAAGCAAAAGGGAAGGATTTTTATTGGATTTAGTAGGACGACAGTGGTTAATAAAATCATATAAGTTTCAGGGGTACAATTCTACAACCCATCATTGGGACGTTGCGTTGTGTGCTCACCACCCAAGGTAAGACCCCTCCCAGCACCCTGGGGGGCAAATTCTTTGGATAAAACAGAACATCCTTCAGAGAGCGCTATAACATTTTCACATCTTTTTTCTTATTAACTTTAACCAGCAAATCTTTGCATGCAAAGGAGCGGCCAGACGAGGCGTAGATGTTTCTGGTGGAAGAAATCCCTTAATTAGAAAGTTGCCCATTTCCTCGAGTGTTCCAGAGGCATACATTTCCCATCCGTGTATCCCAACATCCTGCTTCGGCCCGTGTTTCTCACACGGCCTTCTTCTCCCGGGTGGCCCTTCGTGGAAGGGGCTGGACTCTGAGACTCTGGTTCTGGGCTCTGGGTGGCCTCAGGGAGCCCCACAGAAGTTCCCACGTGGTGAAGCAGATGAGGAGGAGAACAGGGAGCCCTCCCCGGCCCGGGCAGGCCAGCTGGCTCTGCGTTGGGTAAATTACAGTGGAGCGGCTTCCAGCTGACCCTAACTGTCCATTTTCAGAGGGTACCGCTGCCCAACGCCAGATCACTGGGGCTGCAGGAAAAAGCTCAAATAGCACATTCAAACTGGAAACTATAGGTCTGATTTATTTCTAGCTTTTCAGCTGGCAGACGCGAAAAGCACCCTGAGCAGCAAGAGAAGACGCAGAAATAACTGACGGTGCATGGAAAATGTTAGGAAAGCGAGGGCGAGTCGGTTCTGTGACTCATGACTGAGCTATCTACGGGGACGGGAATTCCAGTCCGCTCGTTAAAGTGTGGGCTGAAACGCTGCTTTATTGGTCAAGAATTTCCATGGGAGGCATTTGGGGGGAGGGGGGCAACAAGGGGATCACACTTGACTACCAAGAGTGTGAGCTACTTACTAGCAGGACTCTAAGAGTCTCCACCACGCAGATCAAAAGTGACACCAATTGTAAAATTTAAAAAAAAAATTGTTCTAAATGAGCAAACGTAGCTTCTAAAATTACTTCTGGGTCAATAAGTACAACACAGACGTAGTTCTGTCTAAGATTTAAGAGCTGAGCGTGTCTGTGTCTAACGGAGGAGAAAACTATTCTGGGTTAGGAATTACTTGTACGCGCACAGTTCCCCGCATGGGAACCTATTGCCTTCTTTCTTTTGTTTCAATTAACAGGCACAAAATCAAGAACGGACCTGAGAAGAAATATGTACCTTGTGGATATTAATCGGGTTAATTCCACAATCATATCCATTGTTTACTCCCCAGAGAAAAAGAAAGATGGCTGATGCTTTTGGGACAACCTGCCTAAATGTGAGCAGGGTCTGTTGCCATGGGAATTTCAGCAACACAGTCATCCTGGGTCTGTCACTTAGCGCCTTAAAATTTCAGTGTCCTCCATAAAAAAAAGAGGGGGGAAGGGGAAGAGAAAATGCTAATACCTAATTCACAGAGTCACTGTGATGTTCAGTAAGCGCCTAGCACATCATAAGTGATAGCTGTGATTATCACTAAAGTTTAACATTTTCTTCCATAAAAAAGCTAAAGAGCAGCTGAATAAACAATGTCAGTTACCTCTCCCGTGGGTGACTGACCACTGAGATTTGGCGAGCGGGGCACCAGCGCACTGACCTCGGGCCCAGCGACGCGGGAGGGACGGGGTGCAGGGGAGCAACCGGGGTGCGCTGAGCAAAGCCACCTCAGGCCCTCCTCCGTTCCGCCTGCCGCGGCTGGCGGCGGCCGTTCTGGTCCACCTCTGACAGGTGCCCTCGGCGTGCCTCCAAGAGCCGCTTTACACACGGAGCGTGCACACGCGGAACAGGAAACATGTGATCAGATCCTAAAACGAGTGGTGTCATGAGGGTTACACACGGGCACTTTCTCACAAACCAGGTGAAATTAGAGCCAGGCACACGCAAAGCCAGCTGCCGAAGAAACGTCATCATGACTGACCTCCTCGCTATCTCTCAAGTGCCACACTCCCGTAACCCACCCAGAAACGGTGCCAGTCCAACCCCTTCTGTCACTTTGCTTCAGACATCCAGTTTACTGGTGGTCTAAACCAAACTGGAAATCCGCTGATGTGGCTTCATGTCTCTGAGTTGTAAACGCAACGTTTACCAAATAATGTCTCAGACACTGAAAAGATATGAAATTAGGACTGTATTTCACCTTTCAGGAGCCCAAACCATTGGAGGATTTCCAGAGCTGTTCATTAGGCTGCGAAGAGGCAGAGTCACGGCAGTGGAGTTCAACGACAAACAGCTCCGCTAGGGACCATGAGAAAAGAAAGCCTGCCCCCTGCTGCTCACAGGCTGAACGCAGGTCCAACAGTTTCTGAGTCGGAGCCAGAGAGAGAGGCTGGAGCAGCTGCCCTTTGAGTCCCCAGGCCTGGAGCCAAGCAGGTGGTGACCTGCTGATGGCCACGCGTACCTGATGGCCACGCGTGCCTGATGGCCACGTGTACCTGATGGCCACGCGTACCTGATGGCCACGTATTCCTGATGGCCACGTGTACCTGATGGCCATGCGTACCTGATGGCCACGTGTTCCTGATGGCCACGCGTACCTGATGGCCACGCGTACCTGATGGCCACGTGTTCCTGATGGCCACGTGTTCCTGATGGCCACGCGTTCCTGATGGCCACGTGTTCCTGATGGCCACGCGTACCTGAGGGCCACGTGTTCCTGATGGCCACGTGTTCCTGATGGCCACGTGTTCCTGATGGCCATGTGTACCTGATGGCCACGTGTTCCTGATGGCCACGTGTACCTGATGGCCACGTGTACCTGATGGCCATGTGTTCCTGATGGCCACGCGTACCTGATGGCCACGTGTTCCTGATGGCCACGTGTTCCTGATGGCCATGTGTATCTGATGGCCATGCGTACCTGATGGCCACGTGTTCCTGATGGCCACGTGTACCTGATGGCCACGTGTTCCTGATGGCCACGTGTTTCTGATGGCCATGTGTATCTGATGGCCATGCGTACCTGATGGCCACGTGTACCTGATGGCCACGTGTTCCTGATGGCCACGTGTTCCTGATGGCCATGTGTATCTGATGGCCATGCGTACCTGATGGCCACGTGTTCCTGATGGACACATGTTCCTGATGGCCACGTGTACCTGATGGCCATGCGTACCTGATGGCCACGTGTTCCTGATGGCCACGTGTACCTGATGGCCACGTGTACCTGATGGCCACGTGTACCTGATGGCCACGTGTTCCTGATGGCCATGTGTATCTGATGGCCATGCGTACCTGATGGACACATGTTCCTGATGGCCACGTGTACCTGATGGCCATGCGTACCTGATGGCCACGTGTTCCTGATGGCCACGTGTACCTGATGGCCACGTGTACCTGATGGCCACGTGTACCTGATGGCCACGTGTTCCTGATGGCCATGTGTATCTGATGGCCATGCGTACCTGATGGCCACGTGTTCCTGATGGCCACGTGTACCTGATGGCCACGCGTACCTGATGGCCACGTGTACCTGATGGCCACGCGTACCTGATGGCCACGTGTACCTGATGGCCATGTGTACCTGATGGCCACGTGTTCCTGATGGCCATGCGTACCTGATGGCCACGTGTTCCTGATGGCCACGTGTTCCTGATGGCCACGTGTACGTGATGGCCACGTATTCCTGATGGCCATGTGTACCTGATGGCCACGTGTACCTGATGGCCATGTGTACCTGATAGCCACGCGTACCTGATGGCCATGTGTACCTGATGGCCACGTGTTCCTGATGGCCACGTGTACCTGATGGCCATGTGTACCTGATGGCCACGTATTCCTGATGGCCATGTGTACCTGATGGCCATGTGTACCTGATGGCCACGTGTACCTGATGGCCATGAGTACCTGATAGCCACGCGTACCTGATGGCCATGTGTACCTGAGGGCCATTCATACGTGACTAATGAGGTCCAGTCCTCCCTCCTCCTCCGCACAGGGTGGAGCTGCTAGGCTGGTTACCTTCCTACTTGTTCTGACCACCTATTGAGTTAAGTTCCCAAAGGTACAGGATGCCATGCCTTTCTAAGTGTGATTTGCAGTCATTCCAGAGTGCCACGTGCACTGCCATTCACCAATCTGACCGCCTGGTGGTGAGGCAAAAGAATCATATGGCCCGGCAGTATGGCTCGGTGGCTGAGCATCAACCTATAAATCAGGAGGTCACCGGTTCGATTCCCAGTCAGGGCACATGCCAGGGCTTTGGGCTCAGCATTGATGTTTCCATCTCTCTCTCTCCCTTCCTTCCTGAAATCAATAAAAATGTATTTTTGTATTTTTTTTTTAAAGAATCATGAAGTCAGCATTCCCTCTGCCTTGCTCTCACCAGAGCCCAAGGCCCTTCACACTGAGAGCCCCAGTGTGTTGACAGGAGCTCCAACACTTGGAAACCACCTAGTGGCCCACTTTTGCCAGACACTCTGGAGGCCAATCACTCACAGGCACTTTTGATTTGGGGTTCAGTTATAGCTGAGCAGAATAACACGTGGTTATGAGCACAGACCCTGCGCACAAATTACCTGATTTCAAACCCCAGCAGCACCGCTGATCAGCTTCATGAGCAGGATAGTTCCTCCTTCCTCTCACCCATCAATCTGGGGTCATACTCTGAGCTACCCCATGGGATTATGTATGACAATATATAAAAACAACTGCTTCTGGAAAAAGTAATCACTGCCCAAACATTGCCAGCACCATCATTATCACTATTATTACTACTTATTTCTTCATTTTAGTCTATTCTGTAGTAATGTAATGCTTTGTGTACACCCTCTGCTGAGGATCGAGCCCACAACCCGGGCTTGTGCCCTTGACCGGAATGGAACCAGGGACCCTTCAGTGTGCAGGTGTTCTAGTAGTTATCTTTATATTTTCTTAAGACAGAACATGGAAATAGACTGGTTTTTGCCGCTGCTTCCTGAATCTGAGAATTAGCTCTATAATCCTAATTTCATCCCGGCAGGAAACAGAAAACCAGTTTTTCTCACTTTGTCCCACGTGCTATATCTACCATCCATTAATCCCTACAAATGGTGACATCCATACCATTTTGACTCATTTCCATTTTCTAGGTTTTAGTCCCTTATGCTTGAAATTGATTCTTTCATCCCTGGCATCTCTTTCCCCATAACTTGATTATGACACCCGATTAAATTTTCACGTAAACCTAATGATGGGCACGTTCTTTCAGAGTAGGTGTTATTCTCATGCCAGAAGAAACTCAGACAGACTATATACGTGGCTGCGAGCCGCACTCTCAGACACTCGCTGGAAACGGTGACTCACCGTATTGGCGGGCTCATTTCTCTTGCTCACGGCTGGGAGTTTCACATCTGGGTAGAGCGTTTTCTCCTTCTGTACCACTGACCATGTCCCTGGTGTTTCTCGCGATGGACAAGTAAGCTCGCAGGTTTTAAAAAGAGCTTCTTGTATTCTACGATGTTTTGTTCCAACTGTTGAGCAACACTAAAACTGTATTATTTTGGTACCTTTAATGATATATCTTCTGTGCAAACCTATCTGGCCCTTTTATTCGATCATAAAAACGAAGAGTTCTTTTGCCTGGAATCCACGTCCCCTTCTCATTACACAATCGTAATCAACACCCCAAAAGGAAATAAGGGTCCTCAATGGGTCATTCCCCGGCCAATGAGGTTAAGTGTTTGCATTTCTCCAGAGAGAAAAACAGCAGTCTACCCAGCCCAAGACACTTCACTGTGTGGTCTGACTCACGGTAACGTGGCAACCTGATTTGGTAAAATTGGTTATATACCCTGGCATAAGTAAGAGCCAGACATATTACATGGAAGATCATGATTCAAAGTGGCCTACCTTCGTCGGTAATTTACTTTTAGGGCGAGGAAAAAACCGACTTAGGAAAATGAGTCCATGATTCACATTCATTTTACGTAAAAATTTATATAAGAGATGAAATTGAAAGTAGAGGATATTGTTAGTATCTCGGCCCTGACCCTTGGACACTGACCACTCTGTGGCCTGCTGGTGGACATCTCTGAAGCCTGGGGCCTTCAGGGTCACCAGAAAGGCATGGGCGACTACCCTGTGGGGCCAGTTCTCAACCAATGACTGCTTGATGGGAGGCCATGGACATGCATCCCAGCCAGCTCTTCCCTCAGCCGGCATATTCTCTGCCCCCCAAATTACCCAGCAAGGTGGAGCAATAGGAACTTCATGATGTGCACCCTGCGGCCTGCCTTCCTGCCTGGAACTCCCCTCCCGGCGTCTCCTGCAATCAGCATCCAATGACCACTTGCACTCAAAGCTTTGCTCCCGGCCACGGCTGGGAAATATACAATAAGGTTTCTCTTCTCTTTGTTAGTTTACACTTCTTTTCCAACCTGCATCCCCATCTTCACAACCACATAACAACAACCAACTCTACAGCATGTTCACTCTTGCTAGACACCTCAGCACTTCATCGACGGTTGTTTAATATTCACACAACTGTTCAAGATACTTGGTGTTCCATCTCCATTGCACAGATGGGGAAGCAGCCCCAAGGGCTTAGTAGCACTTTCACCGTAAAAACGCCAGTGAATGTCTCTCCGGGTCTAAAATCAACCCCCTATACCCACTGCCTTGAAGATGGCCCTAGAGCATTGCAAAGTTGGGTTTAGTTCAGTGAGTTATAACTGACGGAAGCACAAATGTGAACAATAAACACACTGGCAAAGAAGAATTTAAGTAAGGATGACCTTAAAGTAATTTATATTTTAATTTTATTTATATATATATATATATATATATATATATAATAGAGGAATATGCAAATTATCTGAGATGCATCACATTCCGACCACTCACAAGGTGGCAAGTTGTGGGATCACGGGGCGGGACTCTGGGTCTAGTGCGATTTCTTCCCACCCAGGCAGACGCCGTTACGACCCCACAGCCAAATCCCAATACAGACCCAGAGTTTACTGAACTTCACTGGCGTTGCTCCCCACACCTCACCCCTGCCCCAGGACCACGCTGCCCTCAGCAGGGTGTCCCAGCAGCCTCCTGACAGGCGGGTGGCCAGGGAGAGCCGAGTGGGGCAGGGGCTGCAGGGAGCCACGGAGGGGCAGGGTGGCCAGAGCCAAGTTCCCGGGGGCCTGAGGACAGCGCCTGACAGGAGCCCGGACTGCAAAGAAGGAAGAGGAAGCGGCCACGGGAAGCTCTTGCAATCCCCCTGCACAGACACCCTATCCCAGCCCCCGCACCCCCCCGGGGCGGGGGGGCAGATGAATACCCTACCCCAGGCCCCATAGCCCCAGGGGGATGGATGAATACCCTACCCCAGGCCCCATACCCCCAGGGGGATGGATGAATACCCTACCCCAGGCCCCATACCCCCAGGGGGATGGATGAGTACCCTACCCCAGCCCCCACACCCTTGTGGGGATAGAGGAATATCCTACCCCAGCTCCAGCACCCCTGGGGGAACAAAGAGGTTGACCAGACAAGGAAAGACCCAGCCTGAGGGGGAGCCACAGGCTGCACTTCCAATTCCCAAGCTCTTCCCGACACCCCCACCGGTGACGACCCATCAGCGCTCCCGAGGCAACCAAGGCCTGCAGCCTGCTACTGCCCGGACCCCTCCACTGGGGCCAACACGCCTCTCCTCCCTACAACTCCAGACCCAGGTGGAGGCAGCCCTGAGCGACCCCCCAGGATCAGACCCATCTCCCCCCACAGCAGCAGTGCCTTCTCTGAACCTCCTCAAGGGTGTGGCTAAACCCGCCCTCCCAGCCAGCCTGACCTCGCCCTGGCCCGGCTTCCTCCCCTCTTGAGGAGACTGGAGCCCCACCCTGAGCATGTACAGCTGCGAAAGGGCCACATACAATTTAAAGAACAAAGAACGGCGCCTTGCAGTGCCGTTATATATTGCACATCCTTGGCCCCGGAATGCAAAGTTGTATGGAAATATTTTCTGCATATTCCTATCTTTCCCTCCCTGGCTGTATTTTTTATTTTATTTTATTTTAATATGTTATATTGATTTTCTACAGAGAGGAAGGGAGAGGGATAGAAAGTCAGAAACATCGATGAGATAGTAACATCCATCAGCTGCCTCTTGCACACCCCCCACTGGGAATGTGCCCGCAGCCAAGGTACATGCCCTTGACCGGAATCAAACCCAGGACCCCTCAGTCCACCGGCCGACGCTCTATCCACTGAGCCACACCGGTTTCGGCTAGGCTGTATTTTTTTAAATCTCTCTCCACATTTTCGGAAGAGAGTCAGAAATTGCATCAGACACCACGAGACTACACATCTAGTGCGACGTCGTAAAATCAGGAAGCGCTAAATGTTCCCAGGTTTCCCGACCTTTCTTCACAGTGTTCAATAACAGAAGAACAAAAGAGCTCCGAGTCTGTCAGCTAGATTGGAGAAACAAAACTAACTCTATGTCTGGAGCAGCAAGAAAGGAAGTGGAGTAGACCTGCACCCCACTGCTCAGTCAGTTTTGAGAGGAGACACCCAGACAGGAAGGTGACAGCCCCCCTCGGAAAGGAGCAGATGCATCTCCAGGAGCCACAGCAAGGCTGGTGCACCGAGAAGCTGTAGAGCTGGGACCACTAGGAGAGGCCTAGATGGTTCTAGAACACGCAGAGTGCTAGCCAGTTCTGAAATCAGCATGGGTCCCCCTGTCAGACAACTGGGAGTCCCCATTCTGATACTGTCCCAGCAACTAGACAGGAGACCTGGGCAATGTCCTATGTTCTCTCTAAACTCTCCTCTACAGGAAAATGGGGTGTTCTCTCTAAACTCTCCTCTCCAGGAAAATGGGTGTGAACACCACACACCCCGTTTTTAAGGGTTAAAAACGATGCTCTGTGAAAGGACCTACTCCAGCATCGGGAACGTTAAGTTGCTTGTGGAATAAAAGGCAAATTACAGTGTGACTCCATTCATTGCACAGGAACAATAACATCTTTAAAATGCACCTTTTAGACGCCTCACTCCGCTGCCTGAACCAGTTTGCACAGTAAAATAACACCACCTGCTAGAATCGGAATCAGTCCATGCTTGAGATATAAGAATCCCTGTAATTCTATGTTTGAAGTTATCCAACGGTGTCTTTCTTTATTCTAAAGGAGAGAAATTGGTCACTCCTTGTGATTCTTCATTAACATGTGGTTAATTGCATTGGATTTATATACCCACATGAGATTGTTGCCAGAAGTCTATGGACTATCACTGGTCAACGACTGTCATTGAAGAAGGAGCGAGTAACATAGTCAAACAGCTCCACAGTCTGGTTCTACAGCATGAGCAACTCAGAACCGGCATTTCACCAGATTCCATTTATTCTTCAGGCTGAAACATAAAGTCCCTCAAATCCAGAAGGAACAACAAAACAAGTTCTTCTTCGTGAGACCTGCATTTCGCCTTGTCATGCGTCCTGAGACAGCAAATAAAGCCTGAGCACACGCAGGGAGGGCCTCCCGAGGACCTCTTGTGGTGCAACATATAAGTCACAGAAAACACTGGTCTGTTTCTAAATCACAGAACAGGAACCACGATTTGGCCTCCATATTTATGAGCTGATGTTGTCATCTGCTCGCTGAGGCTGAGGAGGAGCCACTGAGAGGGAGCTGGTGCCTGCAGTTGGCCACGTGGCGGATGGGGTGGTGACAGCTGCATCTGCACCTGCACATCCCCCTCTGCCAGGACTCACATACCTGCACCAGCACCTGCACATCCCCCTCTGCCGGGACTCACACACCTGCACCCGCACCTGCATATCCCCCTCTGCCGGGACTCACACACCTGCACCCGCACCTGCACATCCCCCTCTGCCGGGACTCACACACCTGCACCCGCACCTGCATATCCCCCTCTGCCAGGACTCACACACCTGCACCCGCACCTGCATATCCCCCTCTGCCAGGACTCACACACCTGCACCCGCACCTGCACATCCCCCTCTGCCAGGACTCACACACCTGCACCAGCACCTGCACATCCCCCTCTGCCAGGACTCACAGCTGCATCTGCACTTGCACATCCCCCTTTGCCAGGACTCAAGCCTGCAGGGGAGGGCAGTATGGGTGACCAGGCCTGCAGGGGAGGGCAGTTAGGGATGACCAGGTCTGCAGGGGAGGGCAGTTAGGGGCAGTCAGGAAGGCAGACAGACAAGCAGTTGGGAACCAGCAGTCCTGGATTGTGAGAGCGATGTCCAACTGCCCTTCTAGGCCCGATCCCCTGGGCCTAAACAGGCTGTCGGACACTCCTCGAGGGGTCCCAGATTAGAGAGGGTGTGTGCTGGGCTGAGGGACACACACACACACACACACACACACACACACACACTGTGCACAAATTTTGTGCACCAGGCCTCTAGTATGTATATATGTATATTTGTGTGTGTGTGTGTGTGTGCATATATATATATATATATATATATATATATATATAGCCTCATTTGCAAATAGATGGAACAGCGAACAACTGAGCAACCAGTTGCTATGATGTGCACTCACACCTGCTGCCAGTGGCCAGAGCCAGCCCCAATCACTCAGCACTGTCAGTGGATGTGAGCAGCGGCCCCCGGCCCTAATTACCCCTCAGGGCATCTCCACCTCTCTCTGTTCCTGACAAGTGATCAGGGCAGTAACTGCCACTTGCATCTGCTGATGGTGCCAGCCCAAATCATTCCGCATCATCAGCGGGTGCAAGCGGGGCCAGCACTGCCAGTGTGCAGAGGTGGGAGCAGGGCTTCAGACAGACAGGTGACTGGGGGCCGTGGCAGAAAGGGCCAGGTGGAGGCAAGAAGGATGGGGCACAACCCACCCCTGTGCCCATCAAAGCCTCAGTTCCCACAGTTCCTTTCAAGATGCACGAATTTGTGCACTGGGCCCCTAGTGTTTTGCAAAGTCTTATGAGGCAGCAATTCCACTCCTAGGTATTTACCTAAGAAATAGTAAAGCATATATCCACAAAACAACTTTCTTTTTACTCATTTTCCTAAATATCATTTATTCATTAAGTATATAATAATTTATCCATAAAGTATGTAATAATATCATAGAGTATATAATAATTTTATTTTATTTTTTTAATTTATTTTTATTGTTGACACCATTACAGATGGTGTCAACATCCCCCGCTTTGCCCATCTCTACCCAGCTCCTGCCTCCCCTTCCCTCTGGCTGTCACCACACTGCTGTCTATGACTGTGGGTTACACATGTGAGTTCTTTGGCTAATCCTTCCCCTTTTTCATCCAGTCCCTTCTTCCCTCCTCCCTCTGACAGCTGTCAGTCTGTTCCGTGTGTCCGTGCCTCTGTTTCTATTTTGTCAGTTGGTTTACTGTGTCCATTAGATTCCACATATGAGTGAGATCATATGGCATTGGACTTTCACTGCCTGGCTTATTTCACTTAGCACAGTACTCTCCAGGTCCCTCCAGGCTGTGTCAAAGGGTCAGACATGCTTCTTTTCTATGGCCACATAGTATTCCATCGTGTAAATGTGCCGCAGCTTTTCTACCTACTCATCTACTGGTAGGCATTTGGCTGTTTCCAGATCTTGGCCATTGTAAATAATGCTGCTGTGAACATAGGGATGACTATATCACGTGTACCAGTTAATAATACGGGTGTTTTCAATAGATGACTCACATATGTTGATATATATGCAATTTAATATGTATGCTATTTTTTTTGTATTGACAACAAGCTTCAAAACCTCATATGTAAAATTTGCCGAAGATGTTAACATCACAGATATTTCTATGCTTAAAAATATCAAATTTAATGCCAAAAAAGAGCAGTTATGGGAAGTTTTAACTCATTACTTTATTTTGAAGAAACGTGCTGCTGAAAGTTATCGTATACTTTTGGAAGCTTATGGTGAACATGTTCCATCTCAAGATGTTTGTGAACGCTGGTTTAAAGGCTTTGAACGTGATGATTTTGATGTGAAAGACAAAGAATGCCCAGGTGAACCAAAAAAGTTTGAAGACCAACAATGACAAGGATTATTGGATGAAGATGCGTCTCAATTTCAAAAACAACTTGTAGGAAGATTAAATGTTGCTCGGCAAACAATTTCCGATCATTTACAAGCAATGGGAAAGATGTTAAAGGAGGAAAAATGGGTGCCACATCAACTGAACGAAAGACAAATGGAAAACCGAAAAGTCATCAGTAAAATGTTGCTTCGACAGCATGACAGAAAGTCTTTTTGCCTCAAATTGTGACTGGCGATGAAAAGGGTATTTATTTTGGGAATCCCAAACACAATCCAAATTGAAAAGGAGAAAGTAAAACTCATTATGTGCAGATGACATTGTGTTGTACATAGAAAACCCTAAAGATTCCACCAAAAAGCTATATATATATTATATCTAATAAGTAAACCTGACTGACCATGAGACTCAATCCCTACCACAGCATGCAAGCTACTGTGCAGACGCAGTCTTGTAATTCCTTGGTTATAAGGAATTTTCTGTGATTCCTTGGTTATAAGACATCTCTTCAATTAGCCTTTAGTTGGTTATTCAATGTGCTTGATTGTTTTTTTATTTTGTTGTATTTCCAGATTGGCCCTGGGAGGTGAGGGTAACGTCCCCCCGACACACACACACACACACACACACACACACGCACACACACACACACTCACACACACACACTCACACACACACACTCACACACACACACACACACACACTCTCACAGACACACACACACTCACACACACACGCACACACACACATGCACACACACACACACTCACATACACACGCACACACACACGCACACAGACACACACACTCACACACACACACTCACACACACACACACACACACACACACTCACACACACACACACACACACACACTCACACACACACACACACACACACACTCACCACACACACACACACACACTCACGAAAGTCCCATAAAACAACCCTCTCCAGAATATTTTCACACCCTTATTTATCATGGCCCAAACTGGAAATATTACAAATGTCCATCATCCAGGAAATAAATAGGCCAATAGCGGTATAGTCATGCGATGGACTACTACTCAGCAATGAAAAGGGATGAACTGATAAACACAACAGTATGGGTGAACTTTAAACTCATGTTGGGTCAAGAAGGCAACCCAAAGATTATATATTGCATGAGGCAATCTATATGAAATCCAAGAACATGCAAAATTAATCAATGCTATTATGGATAGTTGAAGGAGGCTAAGAGGATGCCTGGAAGGAAGCACAGAGGCACTTGCTCCATGTGGGGAACGTTCTGCCTATGGACCTGGAGGATGATTACACAGGCTTCCGCAAGAGTTAAACCCCTTTGGACTGTACACTTAAGATTTTTACACGTTAAGGAAAGTATATCTCTATCTTTAAAATTAAATAAAAACAAGAGAATCTGTTAACCATTAATCAGGTTAGAAAGTATTCAGACTCTGTCAAATATCGAAGAGTCCAGAGTTAACTTTGTGAGGAGAAGGTTGGGTACGCTCTTATTTCTGGGCTACTTTTGGTCCATTTTAACACTGACAACTATCTTTGTGAGATCCGCATTTGTGGCTATATTTTTGCCAAATTCAAGCACTAATATTTAAACTGGATTAAATGACCCCAGTGCACACACTTGGAAAGGACCCTTTCTGGCAGCCTTAGAAGTGTTTTCTGACCTCCTTTTCTAATGAAACAAAAACATATGTCTTCAATTACAAGTACTATAAACTTTCAAAATTGTGGGAGTAATCCAAACTATTTCCTTCAGAGACAACTGAATTAAACATACCCACAGAGGAAGTATAGATTAGGACCATGATTTTTTTTTTATCCATTTTAGAAGGACAGAAGGGGTTACAATCTTGTCAGATTATGCAACTCTTCTGCTCGAATATATGAAGACCTTGATGAATCCAGGTCAAGCAGGACAGCCGAGAAGAAATCAGAGTAAACCATGTACCTTGTCGCCAACGGAGCCTGCCAACCTGAGATTAGAGCTCCCCATCCTCGCAAGAAAACTTCTTTGGAAACTTCCTTACAACATGTTATGACTCACAGATATTCCCAGAGGTTCCTGTTTCCATTCGGCACTGGACGGCATCTGAAGGCGTGCAGCTCTAGTCAACTGTTGTTCTTAGGCAACTTGGCGAGAAGATCTATTTAAGAAAACATTTGTTGGAAAAAGTATATGTTTAGATGTTTCAACTTTTTAAACAAAATTCCAGATTTTAAATTTGCTTAACTCTGACTTCAACACTGCCTTGAAGAATAGCCTAACAATTACTAAGCTATATAATATGTCTTATGAACTCAGCAGTTTTCCCAGTGAAAAACTCCCAAACCCGGGGGGTGGGGGGAAACACATATTCTTGGCACAGACCCCCTCGTGGAGTCATCCAAAATGCCTCCAGATCCTGGCTCTGTGGTCCACGGCTCTGGCTCCGGTCTTGGCCACCCAGTTCACATCTCACCTTGGCTGCTGGTTGGACCAGTGTTGCCAAGTCGACTCCCAGCCACCAGGACTCGATTCCTGGCCGGGCTCCACTTTTGTCTACCCCAGTTCTCTCTGTCTGTTCTGTGTATAGAATGTCACTCCTGGGGTACGTTTTCTCCCGTGCTCATCTAACTCTACTGATTAGAGTCTCACCCCAAGGTCTCTACTCCTGGTCAACTCCCCCATTCTTTCATCCCCAAGGTTTCAAATAACAAGGCACTGGTTCCTAACAGTTCCCATCACCTATCTGTGGTCTTGTTTCTTTCCTGACAATAACTACGAAGATAGGAACATGAGGAAAGGCATGTTATGAATATTTTAGCATTATCCCAATAAAAGTTACTCCTCCATTTAATAGGCATGTTCATGGGAGGAGGCCCAATCTCTCAAGTGACTCATTGATGTTCTGCTCCCTGGTCCAATCGCCCATCTCCTCTTTGCTTTTGGCATCTCCCTCCCACACGCTATCTCTAAAAGGTGGTCCCTGTCCCAGGTCCTCACCCATCACCCTCTTGATTCTGGTGTGAATCAGGCTCTGTGCAAATGCAGCAAAATGGATCCAGCCCAGATACATGGCAGGGACAGGGGGTGTTTGTTTTGTTTTTTAATCCTCAAAGTTATGTTTTTCATATACTCAAGAGAAAGAGGAAGGGAGAGGGTGAGAAAGAATCATGGATCAGTTACCTCCTATATTTGCCCCAACTGGGGATTGAACCCACAACCTAGGTATGTGCCCTGACCAGAATCAAACCCAGGACCATTCAGTGCATAAGACAGCACTCTAACCAACTGAGCCACACCCATCAGGGCAATCCACGTTTAGTTTGATTTACGCAGACATTTCTCTGTGTGTTTTCTTTTTCCCATTAGCTGCCAATGTTTAAAAATTGGGAAGAAATAATAAAAGTGGAACCGTGATCCTAAAAGCAGAGATTGCCAATAGAAATAAACACAGGCTATCAAAGAACTATCCTTGTAATGTGCATTGCAGTATTATTCACAATAGCCAAGACGTGAAAACAACTTAAGGGTCGATCAAAGGATGAGTGGATAGAGAAGATGTGACCCAGATACACACACAAACACACACAGAGAAAGAGATGGAATATTATTCAGCAAGAGGGAGAAGGAAATCCCACCATTTGCAACAACATGGATGGACCTGGAGACCTGGACGGGGCCCCCCAGAGGGGCCACATTCAATGTCAGGCAGAGCGGCTCATGGCCCCTGTCAGAGTCTGTGAATGACAGGCAGTCAAGCCCGACCGGCGTGGCTCAGGGGTGGAGCGTCAACCTATGAACCAGGAGGTCACGGTTCGAGTCCCGGTCGGGGCACAGGCCGGGGTTGTGCACTCCATCCCCGGTGTGGGGGTGCAGGAGGCAGCCCGTCCATGATTCTCTCACCATGGATGTGAACTGAACTCTGCTCCTGGTTTCTGCCCACTCCCTTCTATGACCCTGAGTGGGTCTCTTCATGGCTCCCAGCCTTGCTGTGTTTTCTGTAGGATGGGTATGAACTGGATCAAGGAAAGAGATAGGCATGGAGTGAGTTCACTAATTTATAAAACATAACTAGCACCCCATTGGCAAAACGGAGGCATTTTGAAAGGAAAAATGACTATCAGTATTAACCGTGGTTTTTGCTTTGATTGTATCTGGAGGTACATACACATTTCACGAAACATTCCACATCAATGAGTCAAAATCATCACATACATAGTTCATGCTCACAGTGCAAATTTGGGGAAGATTTTAAAAAAATAAATCAGCAGAAACCGGTTTGGCTCAGTGACTAGAGCGTCGGCCTGCGGACTGAAAGGTCCCAGGTTCAATTCCAGTCAAGGGCATATACCTTGGTTGTGGGCACATCTCCAGTGTGGGGTGTATAGGGAGTAGCTGATTGATGTTTATAACTCTCTGTTTCTCTCTCATCGATGTTTCTAATTCTCTATTCCTCTCCCTTCCTCTCTGTAAAAAAATCAATAATATATATATATTTTTAAATAATAATAAAATATAAAATAAATCAAAAACAGTGCCATGAATTTACTACTTGCTCTTTCCTATTTTCAATATTCAATAAAAATAGAGAAATATATGACTATTCACACATACAGGGACAGTCAAAGTAGGTTTACACTGTCCGCAGGAAAAATGACACAATGAGTAAATAAAAACACCAGAATATCTCTGTTTCACGTGCTCACACTATAAACCTACTTTGCCCAGCCCTGACTTTTGGACAAGTGGGAAAAACAGGAACCCCTTCAGGGGTGGGGGACTGGGTGTCACAGGTGCAGGAGGCTGAATAAGCGACATAACTGGGGCAGGAGCTGAGAGCGAGACCCACCCGAGGCTTGAAGAAGGGCTGCCTGGCTGCCCCGGGAGCTCCGAGGGGACCAGAGGCGGCTCCACGTTGGAGCTAGGTGGCCACCAGGCTTCAGAGCCCTGCTACCTGGGATGGAGGCCCAGAGGGGCCACATTCAATGTCAGGCAGAGCGCCTCATCTCCTGGCCCACTGCCTCCTGCAAGACCTGCCCCATGCCTTTTGCAAAGAGCGAGGAGCCAGGGGTGGAATTCGCAGGCAGCCCTGGCGTCAAGCAGCAAGGAGGCCTGGGTTGGGGACAGGGAGCCCACAGGGCTCACGCAGGAAAGGGGGGCTCCTGGCAGCCTGGCATCAGGCAGTGAGGAGGCCTGGGTGGGGCACAGGGAGCCCACAGGGCTCATGCAGAAAAGGGGGGCTCACTGCACTGCGGCACAGCTACCGGCACAAAAGGGGGTGCTGGGGAAAGTGTCCTAGAGAATATAAGGATTAGGGATACATGGACAACTAAGGGTGGGGGGGCATGCTTAAGGAATGACTTGCATGAGGAAGAAAGAGGGAAGAAACAATGAAGTCTGTCTGGGCCTGGTGGAAAAGGTCTCTGTTTAAAAAGAACAGTGATATCGAGGTGATAGGCTTGGACACATTGAAAGCTCTCCTCCCTGCATTAGGTCCCAGGAGTAAGCAGGGACCCTGTGCTGGTGCCACAGACCCCCGTGAATGGTCCCACCGCCCTGCCCCAACAGAAGGGTTTCTGGGCTCACACTCCTGAGCACCCGCTCTGGGCCTGCGGCTAACACAGACCAACAGCGCCCCCTGCTGCCTGGCGCAGCCTGGGAAGCTGGCCCCTGCCAAGCCCTGGCCTCAGCTGTGCCGAGTCAGCGCTTCTGGGCTGTGTGTTTGCCATCTGTGCTATTAGAGGGTTTCCTCAGTGGACATGGAACATGGGAAAATGAGGGAATGTTTGGAAATGTAACTAAAACAAACAAACAGCAGCGGGGGTGGAGGCCTAAGTGATGAGAAAAAGAGACTCTGTTCTCCCCTCTGGCTTCCTCCTGGCTGGTGAGCCCCGTTTATGCTGTCGTTAGCAGCATCAGCACAACCTCGGTCAGGATTTCATTTCAGTATTGCCAGCTCCGGTGGTTTCCAACCCAAACTTTGCCACGCCGTCTCCAGACCAGGGAAAGGGACGAGGCGGTGATCAAAGGAGAGAGCAGTCGCTGCTCTGCTTCTCCCTCCGGAGCCACCCCCTGGCTGTCTCACCGTTCACCTTGACTTTGCCCTCAGCATTTGCGCCTGGCTGGGGCTTGTTCTTCTCGCACCGAAAACAGAACAGAGGCTCACACCCAACACGCTGGTTTCTAAAGACACATCCAACATGCTGCTGTCTAAAGGCACACCCAACAGGCTGGCACTTAAAGACACACCCAACATGCTGCTGTCTAAAGACACACCCAACACGCTGGTTTCTAAAGACACACCCAACATGCTGCTGTCTAAAGGCACACCCAACAGGCTGGCACTTAAAGACACATCCAACATGCTGGCCTCTAAAGGCACATCCAACACGCTGGTGTGTAAAGACACATCCAACATGCTGGCCTCTAAAGGCACATCCAACACCCTGGCGTCTAGAGACACATCCAACACGCTGGTGTGTAAAGACACATCCAACATGCTGGCGTCTAAAGGCACATCCAACACGCTGGTGTGTAAAGACACATCCAACATGCTGGCCTCTAAAGGCACATCCAACATGCTGGTGTGTAAAGACACATCCAACATGCTGGCCTCTAAAGGCACATCCAACACGCTGGTGTGTAAAGACACATCCAACATGCTGGCCTCTAAAGGCACATCCAACACGCTGGTGTGTAAAGACACATCCAACATGCTGGTGTGTAAAGGCACATCCAACATGCTGATGTGTAAAGACACATCCAACATGCTGGCCTCTAAAGACACATCCAACACGCTGGTGTGTAAAGACACATCCAACAGGCTGGCCTCTAAAGACACACCCAACATGCTGGTGTGTAAAGGCACATCCAACAGGCTGGTGTGTAAAGACACATCCAACATGCTGGCCTCTAAAGGCACATCCAACACGCTGGCGTCTAAAGACACACCCAGCATGCTGGTGTGTAAAGACACATCCAACATGCTGGCGTCTAAAGGCACATCCAACACGCTGGTGTGTAAAGACACATCCAACATGCTGGCCTCTAAAGGCACATCCAACATGCTGGCCTTTAAAGACACATCCAACATGCTGGCGTCTAAAGGCACATCCAACACGCTGGTGTGTAAAGACACATCCAACATGCTGGCCTCTAAAGGCACATCCAACATGCTGGCCTTTAAAGACACATCCAACATGCTGGCGTCTAAAGGCACATCCAACACGCTGGTGTGTAAAGACACATCCAACATGCTGGCCTCTAAAGGCACATCCAACACGCTGGCCTTTAAAGACACATCCAACATGCTGGCGTCTAAAGACACACCCAACACACTGGTGTGTAAAGACACATCCAACATGCTGATGTGTAAAGACACATCCAACATGCTGGCCTCTAAAGACACATCCAACACGCTGGTGTGTAAAGACACATCCAACAGGCTGGCCTCTAAAGACACACCCAACATGCTGGTGTGTAAAGGCACATCCAACAGGCTGGTGTGTAAAGACACATCCAACATGCTGGCCTCTAAAGGCACATCCAACACGCTGGCATCTAAAGACACACCCAACACGCTGGTGTGTAAAGACACGTCCAACACGCTGGTGTCTAAAGGCACATCCAACATGCTGCTGTCTAAAGGCACATCCAACACGCTGGCTTCTAAAGACACACCCAACACGCTGGTGTGTAAAGACACATCCAACATGCTGGCCTCTAAAGGCACATCCAACACGCTGGTGTGTAAAGACACATCCAACATGCTGGCCTCTAAAGGCACATCCAACACGCTGGCATCTAAAGACACACCCAACACGCTGGTGTGTAAAGACACACAAAACACGCTGGTTTCTAAAGATACATCCAACACACTGGCCTCTAAAAACACACCCAACACGCTGGGAAACCTGCTTTCTCTTCTGTGGAGCCAGGGGGGGACTGATGTGGGTGGAAATGGCTCCTCCTGCTTCCCCTCCTCCGGCTGCCTGGCAGTGGCTGCCTTTAGACCCCACGGCTGGGTGGGACTCACTGGGAAGATGCGGGCAGCAGTGTGCTATGGCAGCACACACGTGGGTGGCAGTGTCAGGCCACATATAGCCCCCCCACCCCCCACCCAGACACACTGTCCCTTGCTCTCTGCAGGGAGAAAATTGCTGCTGGCTGTTGGGTGTAGGTGTTGGGCGGGGGGGGGGAGGGGGGGGCGGCCTCAGGCAAGACACTTTGAGCATTCTCTAAATCTTTGTCAGGCTGAATTCAAGGGGCCTGGAAAAACCAGGTCTTGGAAAAACCTTCACCAATGAGGCTGGACATGTTATCAGCTTGGCATCACTTTGCCTCAGGTGTTGGGGAGAGGGCTTTGATAGGTAAATGCAGGCTTGCCCCGGGAATGGGGGGATGAGTAGGGCGTTGGAGAAACCCTTTGTATTGTGGAATACAAAACTGCTGCTGTTTGGGTTTGGAGAATTCCTGTCTCTCCATCAGAGAGAACAGAGTTCCCACCCAGCCCCATCTTTTACTATTTCTGTGTCTTTCTCTTTTATGCTTCATTTTTCTTAATCCTCAGCTCCTCCACTCAGAAACAGAACCCAGTCTCTCTCCACGCTGGACGTGGGAGAGAGAGAGAGAGAGGAAAAAACACCCTCAGTATGTAGGCCTGCTCAGCCTGCACACTGCCGTCCTCACACAGTTCAAACAGGAGAACTCAGAAGCTCTGAGTCCTGTCCTCACACAGCACGCCTGACTCAGTTACTAACAACACTCCAGCATCCCCTGTGATGAATGAAGTCCCAGCTTCTCCTATTCTGTATCACACCCCGGCCCCTCGAAACACAACAGCTGTCTTAGAGCATCGTGCGTCTGGCCTGGTAACAGCCCGAACACCCCTATTCCTGCAGGAGAAAAGGGAGAGCCGTAGGATGGAGTTTGCCCCCGTCCACAGGGAGGGCAGGGCGGGCGCTTCGGGGAGAAGGTGTCCGAAAAGAGGCCTTTGCAGCAGGCAGACCAGGAAGAACTGTGTGTTGGAAATTAAAAACGACAGAGGACAAAACGGTAACTGAAGTCCTGTGGAACCTTCCGGCCAGTAGAACTCTAAAGCACAAAGCCAGAGGCCGCCCAGGGCGGAGTGAAAGAGGGCCAGGAGGCAGGCCGCCAGGTGCCGGTCGCCTGGGCCCATGTGGCTCATCGGCACGGTCTCGGGGATGTGTCGGGGGCTTGGCAGCGCTTGGTAGTGAAGCATCCATCTTAGACAAAAACTGCCGCTTGAAATTTTAACCCGGCTAGTTGGCTTCTGAAAATGCTCGCTTGTTTAAATAAGAAGGAAAATGAGACTACTCCCACTTCACAGAGGCCATCAAACCTTCCCCGGATGGAATGATCAGTGCTGGTGCCAGGCCAGGCCTTTGGTTGAGGTCTCAAGGCCCCAGCACACAGGGGCTCTTTAAGAACTTGCAAAGGAGGCTGGAAACACCCCCATCTTTGGGGGACAGAGAAGGTAAAAACACATAAATAGGGAAAATTCCTCCACAGTGGGGCCCCGAATCTGAGAGGCATATTCCTCTGAACCCGCATGTAGCAAATGTAACTCCAGCTCTCTAAGGGTTGCTTGGTGCTTCTCCAGTTTTCTGTAACATTATGAACTCTGCGATGATGATAATGTACAAAGAAAGCAGAAAACGGACATGTTTGTGAGGCCCCTTTGCAGTATGCAACTCCTGAGTATTTTTCGGGTCATGGCGCCCAGGTGTGGCAGAGAGCGAGATGGAGCTCAGCCGGAGCCAAGGGCTCTGTCAGCCAGCAGAGGCTGCAGAAGTCTCTGGAAGCGGCGGCACCACGCTGTGTGTCCCCACTAAGAGCAGTGTCCCACGATGCCTTCCGAGTGCGCGCTCAGAAACCTGCCCAGCAACACCGGTCAGCAAAAACGTGAAGGAAACCAGATGCACCCGTTGGAGAGCATGATGGGTAGCCAGCTGATTCGCTGATGTTATAAACATGTATTCTTCACGTATTACGAGCTAGGCACTCTGATAGTCACCAGGAACACATTATAAAATAATAAAATAATGCTACTTTCGAGGAGTAGGCATCTAAATAAATTAAATATGGGCCGGCCGGCGTGGCTCAGTGGTTGAACGGTGACCTATGACCCAGGAGGTCAGGGTTCGATTCCCGGTCAGGGCACAGGCCCATGGTGAGGGCTCGATCCCCAGTGTGGGGTGTGCAGGAGGCAGCCGATCCATGATTCTCTCTCATCACGGATGTTTCTATGTCTTTCTCCCCCCACTCCCTTCCTCTCTGATATCAATAAAGATATTTTGAATATATTTTATTGATTTTTTTTATAGAGAGGAAGGGAGAGAGAGAGACAGTTAGAAACATCCATGAGAGAGAAATGTCGATCAGCCGCCTCCTGCACACCCCCCACTGGGGATGTGCCTGCAACCAAGGTACATGCCCTTGACCGGAATCCAACCTGGGACCTTTCGGTCCACAGGCCGACGCTCTATCCACTGAGCCAAACCGGTTTCGGCAATAAAGGTATTTTTAATTACAATATGAGTTAACAAGTAAATCAACTGGATTATGTTTGAAGCACGTATGTAATCCAAGAAAGTGAAGTAACTGGCTTTCTCTCATGACATTGGGAGAAAGGGGGCAGGCGGTGGGGGGGAGGGGAAGATCCATAAACTCAGGCTTGAACTGAGAGGGTCAGCACGTCCTTAGGACAGAGTTTCTTCCGCGTCCTTTACAGGACACGAACGCAGTGAGAAGGGTTAAAGCCAAAGCCGCCGGCTCTCCGCGGGGCTCTCTTGTCCCGTGGCCTGCACGTCCGCACAAAGAGAAGCGCTGTGCCACGTTTCATCCGTGTCCTCCCCACGGGGCCGCCGTGGGCCGCACCCTGGGGAGCCTGGGAGAGGCCCTCGGACCGATCCCACCGGCGCTGGGTGACTAAGGCTGCGGGAGGGGGCGGCCGTCAGGGTCAGGGTCAGGGTCAGCCAGCGGAGACGCTGCCCGCTGGGGCTGCTCCGGCTCCAGGGCTGAGAGCAGGCCCCACGCGGCTGCGGCTCTGTGGCCGGGAGGCGGCTGAGCAAACATTATTCAGCGAGCCGAGCCGGTGACTGCCTCTCCCCAGCAGATGTTTCTCATTTCTCCGCCTCCAGCCATGGCTGCGTGTGTGTTTTTCCCCGGCTCTGAGACATTTCAAACAAAGGCCTTTCTGTAGCGCTCAGGAAACCCGCAGAATTAAACCCTGCTTCACAGCACAGCGCCCGCCCGCTCCAGCCGCAGCCCCGCCGAGGGGGTCCCGACTCGCTCCCCGCTGCCTGTGAGGGTCGGGGCGGGGAGCTGAGCTCTGAGAGCCCGTCCCCTCGGGCGAGGCCCCCATCTGGCTGACCGGCAGGAAGGCAGAACCGGGGGCTGGGGGTCACGACATGTTCTCTGTCGCTGGATCACCGACGGGTAAAAGAAGTGCTGCTGCACACCGAGCCTTCATGGGGACGATGCCGAGGCGTGTGTCCTTTAAAACCAGCAGCTGTGCTTCTGGAAAGTTATCCGGAGACTTTCGTGCAGGCCATAGCCCCCAGCAAGGCCACAGCCCCCAGCAAGGCCACAGCCCCCAGCAAGGCCACAGCCCCCAGCAAACAAGGCCACAGCCCCCAGCAAGGCTACAGCCCCCAGCAAGGCCACAGACCCCAGCAAGGCCACAGGCCCCCAGCAAGGCCACAGGCCCCAACAAGGCCACAGGCCCCAACAAGGCCACAGCCCCCAGCAAGGCCACAGCCCCCAGCAAACAAGGCCACAGCCCCCAGCAAGGCCACAGCCCCCAGCAAGGCCACAGGCCCCAGCAAGCAAGGCCACAGGCCCCAGCAAGGCCACAGGCCCCAGCAAGCAAGGCCACAGGCCCCAGCAAGGCCACAGGCCCCAGCAAGCAAGGCCACAGGCCCCAGCAAGGCCACAGGCCCCAGCAAGCAAGGCCACAGGCCCCAGCAAGGCCACAGGCCCCAGCAAGCAAGGCTACAGCCCCCAGCAAACAAGGCCACAGTCCCCAGCAAGGCCACAGCCCCCAGCAAGCAAGGCCACAGTCCCCAGCAAACAAGGCCACAGGCCCCAGCAAGTCCACACCCCTCAGCAAGGCCACAGTCCCCAGCAAGCAAGGCCACAGTCCCCAGCAAGCAAGGCCACAGTCCCCAGCAAACAAGGCCACAGGCCCCAGCAAGGCCACACCCCTCAGCAAGGCCACAGTCCCCAGCAAACAAGGCCACAGCCCCTGGCAAGGCCACAGGCTCCTAGCAAGACCATAGCCCCTGGCAAGGCCACAGGCCCCCGGCAAGGCTGTGCTGTGGCGATTCATAGGCCGGGATTGGAGCCAGCCTCGGCGCCCATCAGCGGGGGAGTCAGGGGGGCAGCCACGTGATACTGTGTTTATACAAGAAACAGCACGCAGTCCTCATGCAGTGCTCACGGGAACACGGCAGCTCCCCATGGAGGACAACAGGAGCCCCCGCAGTCACCGTCAGATACAAAGAAGCTGAGGAGGCAGGCTCCCAGCTGTGAGCAGGCAGAGCTCAGCTCCTTCTCCGTTACTCATTCATTCCTGGATCCCTTCCCCGCAACAGCTGCGACCTCCGCCCCGCCCTGTGTGTGCACACAGCACACCCTGCGCACCTTTTGTAGCTCCGGAACCGTAATCTGCTGTCGTGTGCTAGTGCTGTGTGCTCAGAAGTTAAATGAGCTGGGGAAACGAAGTCATGTTGAGACTAAAACTGAGGCCCTGTGGAAAGGGCACCCAGAGCATGGGGAAGGGGCGTGAGGGGCGCGGTGGACGGAGGGAAGGGAGGAGGAAGGGACAGTGCGGAGAAGTCCAGCTTCCGAAGCTGAGGACGGGGCTGCCTTTCCATCCTCGCCAGTGAAATTTCCAGCTCATGTTCCCCACTGGCCCAGCCCAGCTCTGATTTATTTTAATGTGATTTTATTGACCAGGGAGAGGGAGAGGGAGAGGGAGAGGGGAGAGGGGAGAGGGGAGAGGGGGAGGGGGAGGGGGAGGGGGAGGGAGAGGGGAGAGGGGAGAGGGGAGAAGGGAGAGGGGGAGAAGGGAGAGAGAGGGGAAGGGAGAGGGGGAGGGAAAGGGAGGGGAGAGGGGGAGGGGAGAGGGAGAGGGGAGAGGGGGAGGGAGAGGGAGAGGGAGGGGGGAGGGAGAGGGAGAGGGAGAGAGAGAGGGAGAGAGAGAGGGAGAGGGAGAGGGGCTTAAAAACCAGGTTACCTTCTCCATCCATTATCCCTCCCCGCGGTTTCCCACATCTCGCCGCCCTGTGTCTCGCCTTCTCCTCCTGTCCCGGGCGCACTGCAACCCCAGTTCCCAGCACCCCCTCTGGGCCTCATCACCCATGAGAGCCTCCCGAGGCCCATCCTTCCTGCCTTCCCCAAGCACCCATCACGCCTCTGGGGGCCTTCTGCTGTCGCTGCAGAGGCATCCATTCTGCCAACTTGAGAACTTGCAAGGAACTTGCTTCAACCAACTTACTCCACCTGCTTCCAAGCACTTGGCCTGGTTCCAAGGTCAGTCCTCCCACTGCTCCTTTGTGCTTCCCACGTTCACTCCTGCTTCTGAGCCTGAGCTCGCCTTGCTTCTCTCCCCTCAGTGCCTGCACCCCTTTCTCCTCTCGCTGAATGTCACCCAACCTCCAGGACCAGCTCTAGGTTTCCGCTACGCCCAGGTTCTCTCCTTCTCCTACGCACTGGAATTGCACCACAGACTCTGCGTTACCCAATTTAATATTTAATTCTGAATTGGGTGCTTACTGAACTGCACTTAATTATTTCACATATTGTCTTCTTTGCTCCCTTCACTAATTGCACGCTCCCTGGAGGCTGTGAGTATATCTCCTAACCTCTGTCATTATTCCCAAAACTGAACCAGACATGGAATAGACATGTGGTGGGATGAAGAAATCTGTTAAAAATTCATAGAATTTAAATAACAATGTAATCTTATGAATAGGAAAAAGACTCCCTCAAAAAGCTCAATGCTGATTAATGAAGTTTATTTTCATACTTATAAATGTAGCATTTAGGTGAGAAAAAGAAAATAGATGTGCTCCCATAACACAAACATTATGGCAGGATAAGAGTATATTAGACCATATTTTTAAGGCATTTGTCCATTTTCTTACATAGGCTAGGATGAATAAAATATAGGCAAATGAGGAGATAGTGATTTTAAGACGGCAGGCAAATTTATCATCCTAGGTCTTTTTTTTAAATATATTTTATTGATTTTTTACAGAGGAAAGGAGAGGAATAGAAAGTTAGAAACATAGATCAGCTGCCTCCTGCACACCTCCCACTGGGGATGTGCCCGCAACCAAGGTACATGCCCTTGACCAGAATCGAACCTGGGACCCTTCAGTCCGCAGGCCGATGCTCTATCCACTGAGCCAAACTGGTTAGGGCCATTCGAGATCTTTTTAGAAAGCTATCCATTGTCACCATTCACAAAGCTTGAAAAGCAAGGATTTTACCTATATAATCTTTAGATAACCATATAATGGGTTTCAAAGGCGACCAGGGTGTTAAAGAATGTTGACTGTTGTAAATGACTCAAACCAGTAAAAAGTATTCACCTCATGCCTTCAATATATGGATCCTGTCCCCTTTGCCCATAATTCCTTTCCAAATTTTACCTACGGCATGGTCAGCCCAATTCCCTAATGCCAGGTGGTGGGGACACTCCTGTCATCCGTTTTTCTCTCACACTGTCCGAGTGACCAGCCAAGAGCACAGCTGGGAGATTAACTACTTGACTTAGTGTAAAATGTTCCAGTTGGGCCCTCACTGCCAGAATTCCGTTTTCGCTTCAATTTATAACTTTCCTGGCAAGCACAGCATTCGCTTCACATCTGTGTAGCTCCCTGCCAAATGTAAACAGTGAGTTATTCAGGGTATCGCCTTCCCTGGGCTAAGGAATACTCGTTTCTGCTTGGTGAGGAACTATTCATGGGAAAGCGCTAAGTATTAGTAGGGAACTACTCCATGGTTTGAAATTAAGACTCCAAACTCACATCCTGGTCAGTAACTAAATGTTCTTTGGATGCTTTTGCACTTCAGACATTGCTGAGGTTTTCCATCTCGCTGAATCACATCCAGGTCACATGTTTAAGTATGAATATTAAGTCATTAAAAAGAAAAGCAATAATTAAGCTCTTATCTTAATGCTGTGCGTAATCTTTGAAGGAAGGTACTCCTTGAAGCAGATGAAAGAAATGTTCTTTCTTTTAGGTTTCTAACAGATACCCTATCTAATAAAAGAGTAATTTGCAGATTGACCATCACTCCAACACACAAGAGGGCTGCCCCCAGGTGGACACAAGATGGCCACCACAAGATGGCCAGCAGAGGAGGGCAGTTGGGAGGGACCAGGCCTGCAAGGAAGGGCAGTTGGGGGCAATCAAGCCTGCAGGGGAGGGCATTTAGGAGTGACCAGGCCAGCAGAGGAGGGAAGTTAGAGGCAAACAGGTTGGCAGGGGAGCAGTTAGACATCAATTAGGCTGGCAGGGTAGTGGTTACTGAGTGATCAGGCTGGCAGGCAGATGCGGTAAGGGGCAATCAGGGAGGCAGGCAGGTGAGCAGTTTGGAGCGAGCAGTTCTGGATTGTGAGAGGGATGTCCGACTGCCCGTTTAGGCCCCATCCTACCAGGATCGGGCCTAAATGGGCAGTCGGACACCCCTCCAGGGGTCCCAGATTGGAGAGGGTGAAGGCTGGGCAAAGGGACATCCCCTGTCCCCTGTGCACGAATTTAATGCACCGGGCCTCTAGTTTAATCATAAGTATGCTCTGAACTCTGAGACCCCCATCTTTACAGTGAGGAAAACATGCAGCAAACAGAAAACCAGTGGCTTCTTTGGCCCATCAGGAACGGAGGCTGCAGGGCAGGGTGCCCCCCTCCCCCAGAGCAGGAGGATCCAGATAGAGAAAGACAGCTGAGGTCAGTTTACCTTGCTCGGAAAGTGCTAGAACCCCAACCTGGCAGGGAAACTTCCAAAGTAACTGTGACAGCCTTCTGGAGGCTGAGTGTGTTCTAGCTTGAGAGTAAGAACCCCCTGGGGGCTGCATTTCTAGGGGCTCCCACCTCTGGGAACCCCACTGGATCTCATGAAAAGTCCAGAAAACTCCCCTCCTGTCTGTGGCAGGAAGAGGAGAAGAGTCACCACTGAGAAATATGCCCACGGCAGCCCCCATAACAAAGAACCCCTTTCTGGGAAAAGACCAGATTTCCAGGCAGAGGGCACTTTTCCAGCTGGTCAAGTTCGCGGCCCAGGGACACGGGCCACTAACTCCATAGACTTCACCATGAGGTTGCAGAAGACTTGCCCTCCTGCACGCCCCACTGCCATGTCAGGGGCTTGAACATCCTATCAGGGATGACTCTATCTAAGAAGGACTTTGTAAGGAAACCAAAGACAACGGTGAGACGAAACCAAAGCAGCAGAGAAACGAGCGTGAAGCCCTACACCGATAGCTGTAACAACATGAGCAGGTCCAGCTCCCGGCCAGGTTAACAGAAACCCTCCCCATCAGGCTCCGGTTCCTGAGGCATCCCGTCCAGCGTTCAACAACAGCAGCAAAAACCATTGGCTTCTAACCTACTCAACGACTGGGAAAAACACAGGCTGAGCACACAACGCAAGAATCAGAACCACACTCAGGGAGGCCACAGAGTTTGAAACTATCAGACAGGAAGTTTAAACTAACTGTGAAGATGCTGTATTTTCTGGCATATAAGTCAACGGGGCGTATAAGACGACCCCCAACTTTTCCAGTTAAAATATAGAGTTTGGGATATACTCGCCATAGAAGACTACCCCTCTTCCAACGCACACCAAATAAAAATTAAAAAAAAAAAATACACCGGGCGTAAAAGACGACCCCCCACTTTTGAGAAGATTTTCATGGGTTAAAAAGTCGTCGTATATGCTGGGAAATACGGTATGTTAAGAGCTCTAATATAAAAGGTAGGCAAAATGCAGGAACAACTTGATTGTGTATATTTCATGCTCCTGGTTTAGTTATTGCGAAGACGTCCATTTTTCTCGCTTTGATCTACAGAGCCAGCACAATCCCCCTCGAAACGCCTGCCATCTGGTTTGTGGATGTGGACGGACTCTGAGTTCGCGAGGAAAGTCAGAAGGCCCAGGGTTCCCGACATGACCAAGGCAGAGTTCTTTGGCACAAACTTGAAAGCATTGAGCACAACGTAGATGACACCACCTGACTGCCATAACCAATCCAGTCACGGTCGCCAAGAAAGACTGGCGTGGGTGGAAGAACAGACACACAGATCAATGGAACAGGATGGAAAACCCAGAAAACCCGCGTGGGTCTATGCAACGGACCTTCGTCAACCGATTGGAAACAATTCAATGGCAGGACAGTCTTCTCATGAAAACTACTAGCAGTCCATCTACATGCATAGCGACTTACCATAGTTTAGACTATGCTAGGATGGTCAGTCTGGTATTAACTTTAAAATTAATTCTATCCACTTAAAAGAGTACTTACTTTTAATTCAGTGAAATACTCAAAATTGACTTCAGGATCAACTAAAATCTGTATTATTATAAATAATATAAAACTATTTCATGGATATAGTTCAAGCTCATGTGTGTCCAGTTTTTTAGAACTATTTAATATCAATCCAAACGTGTGCATCCTTCATATATATATATACATATATATATATATATGTGTCATTGAAAAATTGATAAAATTCTATCTCTTACTGTTTATTTATATGTATATGAAAAAGTTCTACAATTATAAAGCAGAAACTCTGATATTTCTGCAAGTGCATTAACTGGAGGCTATTTTGCTGGCGATTTTAAGCCCTTCTGCATTGTTTAAGGTTTTTACAGGAGCACGTATTACTCATATGATCAGTAAAAACAGTAAATACAGATTTTTTTCCAAAAATAGTCATTACAAAATGGGAATGAATCCTTTCTTTCTGAAGCATTTTCACATAAGCGGGTATATTAAAAGTTACAGTGCAAAGGACAGGAGTGTTGACCTAAGCCATTACTTCACCTTCTGCTTGTAGACTTTTATTATGTTTACACAAATAAGCTTTATTTCTTGGATACTCTGCATGAACTCACACCTCTCCCCCTGAAGTTAGGGCTGCTCTAGAGGGTGCATTTTGCAAGCCAGTCAGTTCATACCAAATGCAATGACTTCATATTCTGGGAAAGTTGACATATTTTTCAAAAGATTTTCATAGGCTGCCCTTGGCACTAACTTCAGAATGCCCTGGATTGTTCTGGGCCGTCCCATGGCAAATTTAATGTCTGTGTGACCTCACTCTCTCCCCCAGAGGCTGCCCTTTCTTCTGCTAAAGCGAAGCCGACATTTCAGTCTCAGCGGGGAAAATATGACTCTCTTCATTTTTACAATCGCCTTTCAGTCCCAACCATTACAGTGCTGCTGAGTTAATTGCTCAGCGAGTACAAACGGCTCCTTCCCGCTCAGTGCAGTTCAACACGAAATGATCATCTCGCGGACCCCACACTGGCTCATGCGTGAGAGCGACTACGATAGCTCAGTCTTCTCTTCTGCCCAGGGAGCCGTCAGCTAACGGGGATGGAAGCGTCGAGAGAGAATGTCAATGTGAGCGTGAGGGCTCGGGACCCACCAGGGAGAGAGCCTCTCTAGTTTCTGCTTCCACACGAAGCATCATTCTCCCTTTCAAATCTCAACTTCTGTCCGTACGTTCTCACCGGGCAAGATCCCTTCGGCTTCTCTCGGTGCCCGGGTTTCAAGATAACTATGAACAGCCAGTCTCTAGATAGTATTCCTTGTGAATGACCACGATGAAAAGTGTCTGAGAAGAAATATGGCAGGGACATAGAGTGAGGGCCCCAGAATCATGTGAAAGCAAATTCAGTATGAGAAACACACACACACACACACACACACACACGAAAATGCAGTTGAAGGGGGGGGGGGGGGAATGAGAGGAAGAATATGAAAGATGTATAAAGTTCATCATGTAGTGGCGTGGGCCTTGAAGCCAAGATGTGCATGACCTCTGCACACATCCTCCATGGCGTGGCTTGAGAATCACCAAAATCCGGCAAGGACAAAATCCGGCAAGGTCTGGTCAATAAAATCCTTACTTTTAAAACTAAAGCCAAGCCAAAGCTGGTGTGGCTCAGCGGATAGAGCGTCGGCCTGCGGACTGAAGAGTCCCAGGTTCGATTCCGGTCAAGGGCACGGACCTTGGTTGTGGGCACATCCCCCGTAGGAGGTATGCAGAGGCAGCTGATCGATGTTTCTCTCTCATCGATGTTTCTGACTCTCTGTCCCTCTCCCTTCCTCTCTGTGAAAATCAACAGAATATCGTTTTTAAAAATATTAAAAATAAAGCCAAATTTTAGCTACCAAATTTTAGCACTGCTTTTCAAAATCGAAGAGAAAACATAAACTGGATTGCCCGCCACCCTCATGAAGAAAAGGTTCGGAAGAACGGGACAGGAGACAACTCCGAATCCATGGGAACCGGGTCTAGTGCAGCCGCTGCTGCTGCCGGCGAGGCGTGGCACCAGGTTGGATGGAGGAAGGGGAAGAGAGGAAGGAGGTGAGGGCTACAGACAGAGGAAAGAGCACATTAAGAGTTGGGATGAGAAGCTGTCCCAACAGACTGAGGTTGCCGAGGCGAGGGAGTGGGGGAGAGATTGAGCGAAAGGGGGAAGGAGTGAGAAGCACAGACTGGCAGTGACAAACAAGTTCCAGCGATGTACAGCACAGTGCAGCTGTACGGTGCCCGGGGGCACTGGAACTATCGGGGTCACCTCGTAAAGCATAGCACTGTCTAACCGCTACGCTGTGTACCTGGCACTAACACAACACATTACTGAATGTCAACTGGAAACTTAAAAAGATTTTAATATGGAAGGAAGGAAGGAAGGAAGGAAGGAAGGAAGGAAGGAAGGAAGGAAGGAAGGAAGGAAGGGAGGAAGGAAGGAAGGAAGGAAGACAGGAAGGAAGGAAGGAAGGAAGGAAGGAAGGAAGGAAGGAAGGAAGGAAGGAAGACAGGAAGAAAGGAAGACAGGAAGACAGGAAGGAGGGAAGGAAGGGAAGGAGGGAGAGAGGGAAGGAGGGAGAGAGGGAGGAAGGGAAGGAGGGAAGGGAGAGAGGGAGGGAGGGAGGGAGGGAGGGAGGGAGGGAGGGAGGGAGGAAAGAAAGAAAGAAGAAAGGAAGGGAGGGAGGGAGGAAGGGAGGAAGGAAGGAAGGGAAGGAGGGAGGGAGGAAGGGGCTGTCCAAACACAGCTGCCCTCTTGTCAAGTCACAAGAAAAGACAGTCTGGGCCGTGGTCACCTGCCCCCCAAGGTCAGGGGCCTCAGCCATCCATCCGTTCCTAGCCACATGATCGCGGGACTGTCTGAAGGAAGACAACGAAAGAGGAAAGAGGAAGGAGCTAGTACTTAGAAGCCCTTTGCTGATTTGCTAGGCAAATTATGTCATTTCCAACAAACTATTAAGACATCCGTAGTTTCTTTCTGGAAGTCATTAAAATGGCGCTGTTCTCGTGCTCTGAAACTGTCACCTGAGGTGAGATGCCAATTTCCTAAAACAGTCAAGTTCTCCCTTGGGTCCGCAGGGCTGTTTAGTTTAAATGTGAGTTCATTAATGTTGGCTTACAGGGTAAGTCATTAGCCGTGGGAATTGGTGATTGCTATTTTCATAGACTTTCAAAAACTACTTATATCCGACGCAATGGCACTGCTTGGAAAGTAGCAGATGCTCTCAGCTCAAAGGCTCTGCCTCTTTGCAGACAGCAGTGAGGTGCAGGTGTGAATGGAGGCCGGAGGCGGGACCGCCTAACCCTGCTTCCCTGAGGGTGGAGCCCAGATGATGGGCTTGTGCCCCGTAAGGAGAGACACGGAGCGTGGTTCCTCTCTCTGGTCTGGGTCAGGAGAAGACACATGAGAAGACAGCCATATGCCAAGCAGGAAAACCATATATATATATATATATATATACATATATATATATATATATATATATATATATATATATATATATGTTTTTATTGATGTCAGAGAGGAAGGGAGAGAGAGAGCTAGAAGCATCAAAGGTGAGAAAGGATCATTGACCGGCTGCCTCCTGCACGACCCCGCCTGGGAATTGAGCCTGCAACCTGGGCATGTGTGCTAATGGGGAATTGAACCACCCATGACCTCCTGGTTTAGAGGGCAACGCTCCGCCACAGAGCCACACGGTGGGCCAGGAGGCCCCTCTTCACCAAGAACCCAGCCATGCTAACACCTGACCTCAGTTCTGAGTTCATGCCTCCAGAACTGAGTAATCAATGTTTGTGCTTAAACTACCCGCCCGCGGCGCTGTGTTCAACAATCTACACTGACTCGGGGGGTTAACTCAGCAAACTAACCCCATGAGAAAGTCAGAGACTTACAAAACCGCCTTTTTCTGCACAGGCTGATTAAGACACGGACTGAGGCAAGATGGAGGGGAACGGTGCCAACAAAATGACGTGAAGCTCCAAAGGCCACTTCCATCTGGGTCCCAGGTGAATGCTGCCCCGTCCCCGGGTCTTGTTTGCTCATGGCAAGACACATCCTCTCAGCCACTGTCCCTGGGTCTCCAGTGCTCACAGCCAGACACATCCTCTCAGACACTGTCCCCGGGTCTCCAGTGCTCACGGTGGACACATCCTCTCAGCCACTGTCCCCGGGTCTCCAGTGCTCACGGTGGACACATCCTCTCAGCCATTGTCCCCGGGTCTCATGTGCTCACGGTGGACACATCCTCTCAGCCACTGTCCCCAGGTCTCCAGTGCTCACGGTGGACACATACTCTCAGCCACTGTTCCCGGGTCTCCAGTGCTCACGGCGGACACACCCTCTCAGCCACTGTCCCCGGGTCTCCAGTGCTCACGGCGGACACATCCTCTCAGCCACTGTCCCCGGGTCTCCAGTGCTCACGGCGGACACACCCTCTCAGCCACTGTCCCCGGGTCTCCAGTGCTCATGGCGGACACATCCTCTCAGCCACTGTCCCAGGTCTGCAGTGCTCACGGCGGACACATCCTCTCGGCCAGGCTGCCCACCAACTAGCCTTGACTTCCACATTGTGTTGTAGTCATCCATTCATATCCATCTTTTCTGAGATGGTTACAGCAGCTCCAGAATTTCTGTTATTTTCTCAGGGCACAGTGCTCATTATTGAAGCTTCTGTGGACTTTTTAGGTGAAGGAGAGGTGGAAGAGGGGGGAGGGGGGAGAAGGGGAGAGAAGAAGAAAGATACCAGAGAAATGTCCAAGTCACCATAAGCATAATAATCTAAATGGAATTTCAAGTCAATGAAATCACTTTCAGGTGAAGCTACAAGAATAATTTAATTTAAATAAAAGATGAGCACCTGTCCAAAATTGCCTGAGAGGCTGACATTTTTGTGTCATACTTTACTGCACACTTTTTAACATCGTTTCTCGTTTTCCCACACTTTCCGTGAGCCTTTGAGTGAGGATAATTTTTACATTATGAATCAGAATGAAATAAATTTATAAAGGGAAGCACAGTGTATGTATAAGCTGGGAAGCAATGAAAAAGTTTTCATCAGCTAGTAGTATACTAATGTCACATCTTAATTTGTAAGCCAAACTTCAGTTTCCCCTCTTCTTTTTTTTTTTTAAAACTATTTCAAGGCACACATTGTCAATCCATATAAAAAGTATATACGCTTCAATAAGCTCCATGCAGCTTGAAATGTTTTATATCATTACTGAATTGTGTGTTTTGGTTACAGACTTAGGAAAATATAGCTGATAGTTCACATTTTTTTAAGTAAAATTTGGGGCAAAGATAATACAGAAAGCTGTCCTTAAGAAACTACTAACTGACTGATAATTTTGCATGAAAAGTGGTAATTATATATTTTTGTTTTGTTGGTTGGTATTTACAAAACCCCATTTGCAAAGAGTATATATACAGCATCTACTAAATGGAAATCAGGATACCAGTATCTGAGGAACAGCAGAAACCAAGATCCTTCCATTCAGAATACAGAAAACTTGACTACCATTTGGAGGTATTCTAGTTTGTTTTTAAATATATTTTATTGATTTTTTACAGAGAGGAAGGGAGAGGAATAGAGAGTTATAAACATCAATCAGCTGCCTCCTGCACACCTCCTACTGGGGACATGCCCATAGCCAAGGGCCATGCCCCTGACCAGAATCGAACCTGGGACTCTTGAGTCAGCAGACTGATGCTCTCTATCCACTGAGCCAAACCAGCCAGGGCGAGAAGGTATTCTAGTTTTTATACATACAAACGCATGCATACATATGGTTTATATATCTACAGATACACATATAGATGGCTTTAGTAAATTACTCCTGCTTTTGCTATCATGGTGTAAAGTTGAAACACCCATCAATCAATAGAGGCATAGCAGAAATAAAAACCTGTCTAATGATCGGCCCGGGTTGTTGCTTGGAGGGCGGCGGCGGTGAGATCTGGTTGGTGTAAAGAGAACTAGTCCCATTAGGGTCCCTCGCTCTCTCGGTACAGAGCAAAGCTGGCAGGAAGGAGAGGACACAGGGTTGCTCGACACTTCTTCAGGCACCTGTGTCCCAGGAAGGAGTGTTCCATGCCCCTGAGGCCAGAGACTCCATTCTTCGCTCTCAGAGGCCTTTCCATTCCAAAGGGCTTTTCAGATAGAGCCCTGAGAGCAGGGCGAGGGCTGGAGGCTGGGGGCTGGGGGCTGGGGGCTGAGGCTGAGAGCAGGGCTGGGGGCTTGGGGTTGGGGGCTGGGGGCTGGGACTGAGAGCAGGGCTGGGGGCTGGGGGCTGGGGGCTGAGGACTGGAGGCTGGGGCTGAGAGCAGGGCTGGCGGCTAAGGGCTGAAAACAGGGCTGGGGGCTGGAGACCTGGGGGGCTGGGGGCTGAGAACAGGGCTGGGGGCTGGGGGCTTGGGGGCTGGGGGCTGAGAGCAGGGCTGGGGGCTGAGGGCTGGGAGCAGGGGCTTGGGGGTGGGAGCTGGGGCTGGGGCTACTCCTCAGGCACCAAGGGCCTCCCAGAGGCGAACATCTGGTTCAGTTTACATGCTTCGGGGATGACTCCGGACGTGGAAATTAAACTCGGCCGCACGCCCAAGGAGCCATTTGCAAGGAACTCCGCGTCCCCTCAGCAGCGGAATGTGCGAGGCCCACAGGCTCCCAGCTCAACGGCCTGTGAGTCACCCTGACCCCGTCCCAAACCCCTGTCAGAGGTCAGCTTCAGAGGCTGCAGAGAGGGACCACAAAGGAGGGCAGAGGACTCACTCCCACACAACAGGGGGGCGTTCCAGAATTTAAATGTGCCTTCTCCGCAAAGACAAAGACCCAACGATCATTCTGAGCTTCCCCGTACAAAAAAAAAAAATGCTCTTTCTGTCACATCCCATGAAGCCGACTTATAGTAAAACATGAGAAATGCTTTCCAACGTGCCAGCAGGCCAATGGCCATTTCTGGTCACAGACTGAGGTTTATGCAAAACCTGCCAAAATAATGATGGGTCTTTGCTGCCACCAAGTGGTGTGTCTGCACACTGCAGGTGCAGTATGGCTGAAGAATAGTGTTCAGGCCTCATCTAGACCTCTGTATGCAAACACTTTAGGGGTAGAGGGATAGAGGGTCTCTCCCCAGGTCATTTACATACTGATCGGCCATCAATCCGTCACGGTAACTAGGAGCCCACAGTGCAGGAAGCCCTCTTGGATTTTGAGATCTGCGTCATCTCGCCTCCAAAAACATACACCTGTTAATGCAACACAGGCGAGCCGAGCATTAGGATGGGACGGCTCAAGGGCTGGTATAAAATTTTTTAAATATATGTTTGTTGATTTCAGAGAGGAAGGGGGAGGGAGAGAGACATCCATGATGAGAATCATAGACCGGCTCCCTCTTGCGCACCCCCTGCTGGGTATTGAGCCGGCAACTCGCATGTTGCCCTTGCCTGGATTCGAACCTGGGACCTTTTGGTCTGCAGGCTGATGCTCAACCACTGAGCCAAACCAGCTGGGGCCAGGAGGAACGTTTAAGGTGGTGGTTCTGGTGAGGGCTCCGAGAGAGAAGGGGGGAGCGAGAGGGACTCTGGACCTGGTGAAGCTCAGGCCTCCCTCAACCAACGAGCCAGACGCTCCTTGCTCCCCACCCCTCATCAAATGCTGGGGAAGTACCTGTGGGTGGAACACCACGGGCAGAGTACCTGCCCCTCCTATGACCTCCAACCTGACGACCTTCAACCTGACGTTGATTCTTCCCCATCCTCCAAGCACGTTAGAAAATGCTGCTCGCGGTTTAGTGTCTGAGGGCCGATCAGCAAAGGCTGATGCATGATATGCAAACGCCAGTCTAGCCCTAGCGGGTTTGGCTCACTGCACCAGTTAATAATGCAGATTTTTTTTTCAGTAGATGGAGTTACACACATGTTTATATGCGACTTGATACGTATGCTACATTGTTGTATTGACAGCAAGCTTCAAAACTTCATATGTCAAATTTGCTGAAGGTGTTAACAACATAGATATGTTTACGCTTAAAAATGTCGAATTTCATGCCAAAAAAAAAAAAACAGACAGCATTTGTGGGAAGTTTTAACTCATTACTTTATTTTGAAGGAAAGTGCTGCTGAAAGTTATCATATACTTCGGGAAGCTTATGGTGAACATGCTCCATCTCAAGATACTTGTGAATGCCGGTTTAAGCACTTTAAAAGAGATGATTTCGATGTGAAAGACAAAGAACGCCCAGGTGAACCGACAAAGTTTGAAGACCGACAATGACAAGCATTGTTGGATGAAGATGCGTGTCCAACTCAAAAACAACTTGCAAAAAGATTAAATGTTGCTCAGCAAACAATTTCCGATTGTTTACAAGCAATGGGAAAGATTTTAAAGGAAGGAAAATGGGTGCCACATCAACTGAACGAAAGACAAATGGAAAACCGAAAAGTCATCAGTAAAATGTTGCTTCAACGGCACGAAAGAAAGTCTTTTTTGCATCGAATTGTGACTGGCGATGAAAAGTGGATTTATTTTGATAATCCCATATGCACAAAATCATGGGTTGATCCACGTCAGCCATCAACATCGACTGCAAGGCCAAATCCCTTCAGAAAGAAGACAATGCTCTGCCTTTGGTGGGATCAGGAAGGTGTGATGTATTATGAGCTTCTAAAACCAGGTGAAACCGTTAATGCTGATCGCTACCGACAACAAATAATCCGTTTGAACCATGCTTTGATCATAAAATGACCAGAATGTGCCAGAAGACACGGCAAAGTAATTTTGCTTCATGATGACGCACCATCACACAATTCAAAACCAGTTAGAGGGAGAACTAAGATGGCAGCAAAGGCAAAACACCTATCTTGCCGTCATAATCAGCAATTTTAATACTACAACTTAACGAAAGAACAAACACCTTCCAGAATCACCAGAAAGCTCGCCGAGTGAAAATTCCACAAATAAAAGTGAAGATAAGACACTGTGACTCGGAGGAGCGGCGGCGGACGGCGTTGAAAGATTCGCCCGGAGAGAGGTTTGGAGTGTGAGCCGCGGAGAGGGCGGGCGGCTGAAAACCGGCCAGTTTTCTCGAACGGGGAGACAAAGGCATCCTACTGGGCTGATTCTCCAGCTCTGGGCGAAGTCCAGAGAACCCACTGTCACACGGGGTGAAAACTGGACAGTGGGAGGGCACGCCGAAGCTCGGGTGCTGCCGGGTCTCCCGGCTTGTGGAAAGGCAGCTCGCGCGAACAGCTCGGCTGCGTGACGGCGCAGAGAGCGCACCGCGACTTGCCTCTCATTCGGAAAACCGTCAGACTGCTTTGTTTTATGACCCTGGGTGAGACATTGCGCATGCAGACTCATTTTGGGAAAGTCTGAATTCCCCGGCAACCAGCAGCAGGTGGAGCTCCGTAGTGGCTCTCTCTCAGAGGTGCTGGCGGCCATTGCCCCTGGCACAGAGTCCCTGGGGCCGCATAGGGCGGAGCTAATGCTGTCTGCTTGGCCCGGAGACTCCGCCCACCCAACCTGAGCACAGCTGAGCTTCACAGACAATTGGCCTGGAGGTCAACCCTCCAAGTGCTAACAACGATTAACCTGAGCTTAACTTCAGCAAGACTGTGCAACCCATATCCACCTCAGGTAACTGGGGAGGCTGAGCCACTGTCCCTTGTAGCACGTCTACCACACAAAGCTAATTGACCAACTCAGGGAAGCAGCCACCATGCAGCAACATAGAAAGAAATCAGATGTGAAAGAAATGGAGGAAAAAAAACGACTGGACATGGAATTCAGAACCACGGTTATAGGGTTTTTTAAGAGGTTCCAACAAAAGATCGAGGCCTATAAGGAAATAAGCAAGACCACAAAGGAAATGAGTGAGTCCTACAAGAAAATGAACAACACCCTCCAGGATATAAACGAGAGCTGCAAAGAAATTATTAAGACCAACGTGGAAATGAATGAGTCCTACAAGGAAATGAAAGAAACCCTCAAGGATATAAAGCAGACTCTCAAGGATATGAAAAAGGACCAACCAGAAATTAAGCATACACTGACTGAAACAAAAAATATTATACAAAGACCTGAAAGTGCCCTGGAGCACCCCAAGAACCAAGTTAAAGATTTGAAATACAAAGAGGGAAAATCCACTCAGCTGAAAAAGCAAGAAACCAAAAGAATCCAAAAAATTGAAGATAGTGTAAGGGGCCTCTGGGACAACCTCAAGCATACCAACATCCGAATTATAGGGGTGCCAGAAAAAGCGAGAGGCCAAGACAATGAAAACCTATTTGAAGAAACAATGACTGAAAACTTCCCACACCTGGTGAAAGAAATTGACTTAGGAGTCCAAGAAGTGCACCGAACCCCAATATATAGGAACCCTAAGAGGACCACACCAAGGCACATCATAATTAAAATGCCAAGAGCAAAAGACAAAGAGAGAATATTAAAAGCAGCAAGAGAGAAACAGTTGGTTACCTATAAGGGAGCACCCATACGACTGTCAGCGGATTTCTCAACAGAAACGATGCAGGCCAGACGGGAGTGGCAAGAAATATTCAAAGTGATGAACAGCAAGAATCTACAACCAAGATTACTCTATCCAGCAAAGCTATCATTCAGAATTGAAGGTCAGATGAAGTGCTTCGCAGATAAGAAAAAGCTAAAGGAGTTCATCACCACCAAACCAACATTATATGAAATGCTGAAAGATATTCTTTAAGAAGAGGAAGAAGAAAAAGATAAAAGTGCAAACTAGCAACAACAAATACACATCTATCAACAAATGAACATAAAAATCAAGTGAATTGATAGGCTGTTGAACAGGATTGACTGGTGAATATAACAGAGACATGGACATAGAGAGGGAATGGACTGACAATTCTTGGGGAGAAAAGGGTTGTGGGAAGTGCAGCAAGAGACTGGACAAAAATCTAGCAACAATGGGAGAGGACAGTGGGGAGGGGGAGGTGAGGGTGGAGGGTGGGATAGGTACAGGGTGGAGGGAAGCTATAGGGGGATAAAAAGGGGAAACAATGTAATTAATAAACTGAACAATAAAGATTTTAAAAAAATAAAAAATAAAAAATAAATAAAAATAAATAAAAAAAATAAAAAAAACAGTTAGAGACACGTTAGAAGATCTTGCCTGGGAAGTGTTAACCCACCCGCCGTGTTCACCAGCCCTTGCTCCTTCAGATGACCACTTGTTCTGATCTATGGCACACGCCCTGTCTGAGCAGCACTTCAAAACGTACGAAGAAGTGGACAATGGGGTCTCTGAAGGGTCTGCCTCAAGACAAGAAAAGTTCTATTGGGACAGTACCCACAGATTACCTGAAAGATGGGGGTAATGTGTAGCTAGCGATGGACATCGCTTTGAATAAAGCACTTTGATGTTTCTCTTGAAATTATCGTGTTTTCGCCGAAACCGATTTGGCTCAGTGGATAGAGCGTCGGCCTGCAGACTGAGAGCTCCCAGGTTCGATTCCGGTCAAGGGCATGGACCGTGGCTGCGTGCACATCCCCAGCAGGGGGTGTGCAAGAGGCAGAGATGATCGATGTTTCTGACTTTCTACCTCTCTCCCTTCTTCTCGGAAAAATCAATAAAATTTATTTTTTTTTAAAAAAGAAATTATCGTGTTTTCTTTTATTACCAAACCTGCGTTGTTAAACGGTACACCTAGTAGAGCATCAGCCTGTGGACCGAAGGGCCCTGGGTTCGATTCTGGTCAAGGACACAGGCCCGGGGCTGCCAGCTCCATCCCAGTGGGGGGCCCACAGGAGGCAGCGGATTCATGATCCTCATCATCGATGTTTCCATCTCTCTCGCTCACCCTTCCTCTCTGAAATCAATAAAATATATGTTTTAAAAACCACCCATGCCAGCCACGCTGAAGCAATTCATCCCCCGGAGCAACGCCTGACACTGAGCCCCAGGACAAGGAGGCGGCACACAGGGGACCCCGCCACCTCAGCTGCGGAATGGGGAATTTCCTCCTGGGGAAGTCATCTGCTCTCACAGCCCTCCCTCTCCTTGTGGCCTTTCCCCAACCCTGAGATCCGAAAGCTAAATGGTCCCCTCGGGGCTGCCATTAGCTGTTCTTCCTGGTCGCCCTGCCCGAGTCTTATTCCACAAACACGCCCTCAGAACACGGGGGGGAGGAGGGGGGCAGTGCCTCGGGGGTCTGTCTCCTGCTTCCTCAGGGTTTGGACGGGACAGACCCAGGGCGTCCCTCCTCCCAGCCTCGACCCCCCCCCTCCACCGTCTCACCCAGTCCCACCTTCGGAACCTCCTCCGGGACCAGCCAGCACACTCCTTCTTGCCGACACCCATGGGCTCCAGGTTCCTCAGAATCGCCCCCCGAGGTGGAGGCTGGGTGCCGCCCACACCCACCTCTCTGGCCTCTGTTTTGACCCAACGCTGTGGCTCTCCAGGGCGGGGCCTCCCCTTCCCAGAGCTGGGGAGAAGCCCAGGGCGCTGAGCATCTTCAGGTGCAAACCCCGAGCGGGGCCGCCTTCTCTCCGGGAGGAGCTGGAGCCTCCCCGGTGAGGGGGGGACACCGGGACCCGGGGAGGCCCTGGCCTCGGGGGAGCCTGGCCCAGGCCCGTGTGGCACTGCAGGCCCTGGCGCTGCCTCTGACCCTCAGCCCGTGGGCCCTGCAGAGCCACCTCCGGGAGGAGGGCAGCTCATCAGGAAGATGGGCCACACCTGCCTCCCCCCCGCCCCCGCCAGCGCCCCAGGCGGGACTGCCGATTGTCTCCATCAAATGCTCCCCTCCAGCACCCCCAGGGGCCTGGGAGCCCAGAGGCCTTGGGGGCCGCTCTGCGTCCCCCTGGAGTCTGGCTTCTGCCCAGGCCTTTACCCGAAGCCACTAGGCCTCCTTCAAGCACCCAGAGCCCTCCCCCAGGCCCTGGGCCAAATGCAACAAGAAAGCTATCTGGACGAAACCGGTTTGGCTCAGTGGATAGAGCATCGGCCTGTGGACTGCGGGGTCCCGGGTTCAATACTGGTCGAGGGCATGTACCTTGGTTGCGGGCACATCCCCAGTAGGGGGTGTGCAGGAGGCAGCTGATCAATGTTTCTCTCTCATCGATGTTTCTAACTATATCCCTCTCCCTTCTTCTCTGTAAAAAATCAATAAAAAATATTTTTTTTAAAAAAAGAAAGCTTTCTGCAGAAAAAAAAAATAAAAATAAAAATAAATGCAGCTACTATTGAAGCCTGCCTGCCTGCCCTCGGGCGCCTCTCCGATGTGTACGTGGTGTCCTCTGGCGCTGTCCGCCTGCGATGTGTACCGGGCATGTCTCTGGTGCTGTCCGCACGGTTAAGAATGGAAACGAGCAGCACCACCTGTGAGAGAGGCTTAACGACGGCACTTACTTCTAGACACGCAGCCGTTTGGAGGGAACGAGATCTGAGTGTGAACACATGTGTGGACAGAGATCTGGGTGTGAACATGCGTGTGAACTGGGATCTGAGTGTGAACGGAGATCTGAGTGTGAACATATGTGTGGACGGGGATCTGAGTGTGAACGGAGATCTGAGTGTGAACACACGTGTGGACGGGGATCTGAGTGTGAACGGAGATCTGAGTGTGAACGGAGATCTGAGTGTGAACACACGTGTGGACGGGGATCTGAGTGTGAACGGAGATCTGAGTGTGAACGGAGATCTGAGTGTGAACGTACACGTGGACGGAGATCTGAGTGTGAACGGAGATCTGAGTGTGAACATACACGTGGACAGAGATCTGAGTGTTAACGTACGTGTGGTACGTGTGGACAGGGATCTGAGTGTGAATGGAGATCTGAGTGTGAACGTACACGTGGACGGGGATCTGAGTGTGAACGGAGATCTGAGTGTGAATGTACACGTGGACAGAGATCTGAGTGTGATCATACGTGTGGACGGGGATCTGAGTGTGAACGGAGATCTGAGTGTGAACATACACATGGACAGAGATTAGGGTGTGAACATACGTGTGGACGGGGATCTGAGTGTGAACGGAGATCTGAGTGTGAACATACACGTGGACAGAGATCTGAGTGTGAACATACACGTGGACGGGGATCTGAGTGTGAACGGAGATCTGAGTGTGAACGTACACGTGGACAGAGATCTGAGTGTGAACGTACACGTGGACAGAGATCTGAGTGTGAACATACACGTGGACAGGGATCTGAGTGTGAACATACACGTGGACAGAGATCTGAGTGTGAACATACACGTGGACGGGGATCTGAGTGTGAACATACACCTGGACGGAGATCTGAGTGTGAACATGCGTGTGAACTGAGATCTGAGAGTTAATGGAGATCTGAATGTGAACATATGTGTGAACGGAGATCTGAGTGTGAACATGTGTGTGAACGGAGATCTGAATGTGAATATACATGTGAATGGAGATATAAGTGTGAACATACATGTGAACAGAGATCTGAATGTGAAGATGCATGTGAATGAAGACCTGAGTGTGAACATGTGTGTGAACATGCGTATGAACGGAGATCTGAGTGTGAACATGTGTGTGCGAGTGCTTCTACAGCTACAGAGGAGCCTGCGTGCACGCACCGAAAGGTTCCAGCACAGACGCACATCGGGAGGCACCCCACACCCTCCCACCTGGAGGAAGCTCTGGACGCAGAGGCCCGGCCATCCTAACCCATCTCCATGCGGCCTGCCCCTGTGTTCATGGGAGATGTGATTGTCACTCTTCAACCTGCACAACTTTCACTTAAACCAAACTCCTCAGGGAAACTACCCTTTTACTGTTTCATTTCCTTCAGCACACCATCTGTGATTCTGTCTTATTTCCTCAACACGCCATCTGTGATTGTTTTATTTCCTCAACACGCCATCTGTGATTATGATTTAATTCCTCAACACACCATCTGTGATTCTGTTTTATTTCCTTCAACACGCCATCTGTGATTCTGTTTTATTTCCTCAACACGCCATCTGTGATTCTTTTATTTCCTCAACACGCCATCTGTGATTGTTTTATTTCCTCAACATGCCATCTGTGATTCTGTTTTATTTCCTCAACACGCCATCTGTGATTCTGTTTTATTTCCTCAACACGCCATCTGTGATTCTGTCTTATTTCCTCAACACGCCATCTGTGATTATGATTTATTTCCTCAACACTCCATCTGTGATTCTGTTTTATTTCCTTCAACACGCGATCTGTGATTCTGTCTTATTTCCTCAACGCGCCATCTGATTCTGTTTTATTTCCTCAACACGCCATCTGTGATTATGATTTAATTCCTCAACACGCCGTCTGTGATTCTGTTTTAATTCCTCAACACGCCATCTGTGATTCTGTCTTATTTCCTCAACACGCCATCTGTGATTCTGTCTTATTTCCTCAACACGCCATCTGTGATTCTGATTTATTTCCTCAACACGCCATCTGTGATTGTTTTATTTCCTCAACACGCCATCTGTGATTATGATTTAATTCCTCAACACACCATCTGTGATTCTGTTTTATTTCCTTCAACACGCGATCTGTGATTCTGTCTTATTTCCTCAACGCGCCATCTGATTCTGTTTTATTTCCTCAACACGCCATCTGTGATTATGATTTAATTCCTCAACACACCGTCTGTGATTCTGTTTTAATTCCTCAACACGCCATCTGATTCTGTCTTATTTCCTCAACACACCGTCTGTGATTCTGTTTTAATTCCTCAACACGCCATCTGTGGTTATTTGGTGTAACTTGTTAATGTCTCTCTCCCATTTTTAAAAAGTAAATATTTTAACCCTCACCTG
>CM050508.1:2000000-2057500 GCA_027563665.1 Antrozous pallidus | reverse complement strand
GCTTTAGAACAGTCACTGTTACTGTTTTGTAACAATTGTTCATTGGTGACACAGTGACCCTCCAGCTTTAGAACAGTCGCTGTTACTGTTTTGTAACAATTGTTCACTGGTGACACAGTGACCCGCCAGCTTTAGAACAGTCACTCTTACTGTTTTATAACAATTGTTCACTGGTGACACAGTGACCCGCTGGCATTAGAACAGTCGCTGTTACTGTTTTATAACAATTGTTCACTGGTGACACAGTGACCCGCCAGCTTTAGAACAGTCGCTGTTACTGTTTTATAACAATTGTTCACTGGTGACACAGTGACCCGCCAGCTTTAGAACAGTCGCTGTTACTGTTTTGTAACAATTGTTCACTGGTGACACAGTGACCCGCCGGCATTAGAACAGTCGCTGTTACTGTTTTATAACAATTGTTCACTGGTGACACAGTGACCCGCCAGCTTTAGAACAGTCGCTGTTACTGTTTTATAACAATTGTTCACTGGTGACACAGTGACCCGCTGGCATTAGAACAGTCGCTGTTACTGTTTTATAACAATTGTTCACTGGTGACACAGTGACCCGCCAGCTTTAGAACAGTCGCTGTTACTGTTTTATAACAATTGTTCACTGGTGACACAGTGACCCGCTGGCATTAGAACAGTCGCTGTTACTGTTTTATAACAATTGTTCACTGGTGACACAGTGACCTGCCGGCATTAGAACAGTCGCTGTTACTGTTTTGTAACAATTGTTCACTGGTGACACAGTGACCCGCCAGCTTTAGAACAGTCGCTGTTACTGTTTTGTAAGAATTGTTCACTGGTGACACAGTGACCCGCCGGCATTAGAACAGTCGCTGTTACTGTTTTATAACAGTTGTTCACTGGTGACACAGTGACCCGCCGGCTTTAGAACAGTCACTGTTACTGTTTTGTAAGAATTGTTCACTGGTGACACAGTGACCTGCCGGCATTAGAACAGTCGCTGTTACTGTTTTGTAAGAATTGTTCACTGGTGACACAGTGACCCGCCAGCTTTAGAACAGTCACTCTTACTGTTTTATAACAATTGTTCACTGGTGACACAGTGACCTGCCGGCATTAGAACAGTCGCTGTTACTGTTTTGTAACAATTGTTCACTGGTGACACAGTGACCCGCCAGCTTTAGAACAGTCGCTGTTACTGTTTTGTAAGAATTGTTCACTGGTGACACAGTGACCTGCCGGCATTAGAACAGTCGCTGTTACTGTTTTGTAACAATTGTTCACTGGTGACACAGTGACCCTCCAGCTTTAGAACAGTCGCTGTTACTGTTTTGTAACAATTGTTCACTGGTGACACAGTGACCCGCCAGCTTTAGAACAGTCGCTGTTACTGTTTTATAACAATTGTTCACTGGTGACACAGTGACCCGCCAGCTTTAGAACAGTCGCTGTTACTGTTTTATAACAATTGTTCACTGGTGACACAGTGACCCGCCAGCTTTAGAACAGTCGCTGTTACTGTTTTATAACAATTGTTCACTGGTGACACAGTGACCCGCCAGCTTTAGAACAGTCGCTGTTACTGTTTTATAACAATTGTTCACTGGTGACGCAGTGACCCGCCGGCTTTAGAACAGTCGCTGTTACTGTTTTATAACAATTGTTCACTGGTGACACAGTGACCCGCCAGCTTTAGAACAGTCGCTGTTACTGTTTTATAACAATTGTTCACTGGTGACGCAGTGACCCGCCGGCTTTAGAACAGTCGCTGTTACTGTTTTATAACAATTGTTCACTGGTGACACAGTGACCCGCCAGCTTTAGAACAGTCGCTGTTACTGTTTTATAACAATTGTTCACTGGTGACACAGTGACCCGCCAGCTTTAGAACAGTCGCTGTTACTGTTTTATAACAATTGTTCACTGGTGACACAGTGACCCGCCAGCTTTAGAACAGTCGCTGTTACTGTTTTATAACAGTTGTTCACTGGTGCACTTCAGTTAATTTATAAAGCCTCTGAGGTTCAGGCAAGTTCTCCTCAACACACTGGGCTGGACGTGGGGAAACAAGAAAATAACGCCTCCGCCCTGCGGGGTCTGGGCCAGGTGAGGGAGGGAGGTGGACACACACGCGAGCAGTGCCTTAACACAATGTGAATGTCCGCACCGTGGCCTGGGCCCGTCCGCCCTGGAACAGCAGACCGTGTCCCCGCTCCCCTGCTCTGCGGTGAGCCGCTGTGCGGGAAGGAACATGGACAAGGAGGTCGCTCTCGGCGTGTGCGGGACCAACGCTCCTCTCGTTGCAGGTTCCTCTTCTGCGTGTCCGGGGACTTCATCAAGGTGTACAGCACAGCCACGGAGGAGTGCGTGCACGTGCTGCAGGGCCACCGGGACCTGGTGACCGGCGTCCAGCTCAGCCCCAGCAACCACCTGCAGGTGGGTCTGCCACGCTCGTGTGCCAGAAACGTGGCATCGCAGGGACTGGCAGCCCGTCCATAATGAGAGAGACCTGGGTTGATTTTCTGATTCAGGGTGTTTTCCCTTGTTTTTATCTTGTTCACCCTTTTCGTTCCCTTCACCCAAGAACATGCGTTCTGCCGGTCATTAACCGAGGGTCACAGCCACGTCGCACGGCGCGGGGTGCTCAGTCACTGTGCACAGGCTGGGAGCTGTGCTGAGGGCGGGCTGGGCTGCCTGAGCGGGATCCTCGGGGTCGGGCACGCAGCCAGTGCCCTGGCTCGTCTTCCCGGTTCCTTTCCTGCCTGGTGACTGCCCACCTCCGGAAGGGCCAGCTCGGACCTGCTGTTTCCTGAACCTGTCTGACCTCTGAACTCTTGTTCCGGAGCACACGTGTATAGCTGCTGCGGAGGGACTGGGTCTGCAGCTGTTAGAGACGCGGCTTCTTGGTGCCGTGCGGATGCCACCTCCCGCGGGTCAGCATCCGGACAAGGGGCTCGGCCAGCGGAGCATCGGTTCGTGTTGGCACAGGCTGTGGGCCTCCCATCTCCTCCACAGAAAAGCTCTGGCTTCTCGGATCCGAGAATAAGGAGCGTCACTAATTCAGTCCAGGTCCCACCAGCTGCCAAAGGCGCCTCAGAAGCGGCCTCGCCCTGGTTTGGATCAGGCCCACTCTGGGGAGGCACAGCCACCTCAGGGTGACTGCTCGGCCTCACAGGGGAGCCGCCTGGCCTCGCCCCCGCCCCACACGTGGTGATCGCTGCTGGTCGCGCACACCCGGGTGTGGCTCAGGTGCCCACGGGAGGCGACCGAGGGACCCCATGTTTCTTCCTCCCCCCCGCCCCCGCCCCGTCTGAAATGAAAAGTAGAGGGACTCGCACTGCCACCCACTGCCTTGTCACAGGGAGGAGGACGTGGGAGCTGAGCCTTCCCCACCCGAAGGAGCCGCTCCTGACACTGGGGCGGCTTTTCTGCAGGGCCGGCCTTTCCCGGCTGTGCTCGGTGCACGCAGACACGCCGTTATCTGCAGCATTTGGGTGGCTTTGGTAGCAGGAATATCCTGTTACTACGATTGGGATCTGTGAAGTCTGCATTACTGAGTTTTAGAGCAACAGGAAGACTACACGTTGCATAAAAGATGTGTTTGGAGGAGCCCCGGGTTAATCGGTTCGAGGGGACAGTTGTAACAGCGGGTCCGGTGCAGGTGGAGGGCGTGTGCCCGAGGTTCGGGACTGGAGTCGCTTCTGGCTTTGGCCAGTGTTTTCACAGTGGCTCTGTATTCGCCTTATGAGATTTTACTGATCCGCGTTCGTGAGTCTAAGGTTGTATGTAGTTACAATGTGTATTTTTAACTTAATATAAATGATGTACTTGAATAGGTAATATTTTTTTCATCATTTTCTATTCCTGTTCTCCAATTCCATGTCCTCATTGGTAGAAGTCTTAAAATTGCCACTCAGAAACATCTGAAATTCTTTGTAAACATCGTAAGTGGACTGTGTTCACAATAGCAGAACACGAACCCCAGTGTCCAGTGGGATGGGGGGGCACCCCCCGGGGCAGGAGCAGGGTGCTTGCCGGGGAGTGTTTGGGAGCGGGATAGGCGGGTCCCCAGAAGCACTGGCTTCCTGCCGCAGAGACGCCGTCTGCGACCCAGGGGGCAGCTAGCCCTGAGGCTCTGGTGTTGGTCCCCCAGGAAGGAGGGTGGCTGTCCCCCATTTTAATTGCTCATTCAGTCAGTGGAACTGCTTCCCCCACAGCTGTGCTAAGCTGGTCACCAACAATAGAAATTCAGCAAAACGACACAAATAAATGACTCCACTTCTCTAAGACGAAGAATGAATTACTGGGCAAAACGCCTCTGTGTTAGCATTGATTCATTTGATATCTTACTGGAGTTCGTTTTTTCAATCCGTTTTTACCATGTTTCCCTTTTAGCTGTACTCTTGCTCCTTTGATGGCACGATTAAGCTGTGGGACTATCTGGATGGCATTTTGATAAAGGTATGTGAGCTGGTCTTCATCTCTTCTGTGAGAAGGAATGGCGACGTGACTTAACGACCCGTTACTCCCTCCGAGACAAGCTGTCAGAGTCACACCCCCCGAGAGCAGATCTGACTATAAACCCTCACACTTCAACCACAAACGAGCAGTAAAATGAAGCCAACACTTACTGCAGATACGCAGTAAACGGGAAGGTGTGCCTGACCTCCTTGGTGACTAGAATGTAAACTTAGAAAGCGCGCCAGCGCCTCCGCCAGTCACACTCACTTGCAGAGTGAGCGCAGCCTGGTGGCGGGAAGCTGGCGGAGAAGCCCACTGTGCGCACGGCCTGAGAGCAAACTGACCCGAGTGCCTGGGCTCCCGCAGCCCCGTCGGGGTCCGAGAACAGTGCCTGTGCACGTGGCCCTTAGCGCACCCTTACGGGGGAGAAATTGTGACCTTGGTGTCTGTCAAAATGGGCCAGTTCCTGCATTAGACTGCTACACAGCCGTGGGAGAGGACCGGCAGGCTCTGTGTGACTGGGAAGGCCATCTGATTAACATGTATTGTCCGTGTGCCGGGCACGCCTCTGATGGGAGCAGAAGGGACAGGAACCCTGCCCCGCGTGGAGCGGGGGCGAGGCTCCGGAGGGAGGGAGGCTGAGCAGACGCGTTTTGTCTTCCAGACGTTCACGGTTGGGCAGAAGCTTCACGCCCTCTTCACTCCCGCGCGCGCCGAGGACTCCGTCTTTGTCACCGTGCAGAAAGGAAAGCCAGGTGCGGTCCATTAACGGGCTGCGCGCGGTGCAGGCGCGCCACCGGAGAGACGCAGGAGTGTCTGCGGCCCGAGTTTGAGAGGCGGTGTGTTCAGAGCGACACAGGCACTCCGAGGCGGCCCCGGCTGGGCTGGAGCGGCTCCCGGCTCGTTAGCCGAGGGAGTCCTCCCTGGTCCGCATTTTGTTTTGCTTTGTTTTCAGGCTTTTTGGCCGGGGCTTTGGGGAGGGGGAGCAAACTTGCCAATTGTTAATATATCACGGACTTTTAAATAACCTGAGACTCGGCAAAGTTGTGACAGCTGAAATTTTTTTAGCTAAAGTTCATTTGGTGCCATGTCTGTTAGTGAATAACGTTTCATCTGTCACAATATTACATTAAAAAACCAGTAATGTAGTCATCCCTAAAGGATATTCCAAAAACTACCAAGTTGCCTTCCCAAATGACTGCTCTAAACACAGCAGTCTTCCCCATTTAGGTTCTGTTTTGTATGTGAGAACGTGGATGCTTAACGTCTGTCCACATGCTTCCAGCCAGGTCAGGTTCCTCGTCTCCCTGGCTGACAGTGCAGATTCACTGGGTCCGGGCGTGGCCGAGGGCCCTGCGTGTTAGTAACTCCGGGGTGCTGCTCCCTCGTATCTGGTAGCCCCTCTTCACACTCACCCCGACTCCCCGGCTGGGAGGGGCGGTGCCTGTGGCCGGAACAGCTTTCCCCTCTGCCGGCGAGTCTGTGGCCCACCCGGCTGCTCGTTGGAATCGGGGAACTAAAAACATCACGTGCAGAGCACCCGCTTTAAAGCGCTCTGTTCCCGAGGCCCAGCACGCCTGCGCCGTGGCCCGGGCGGTGCGGCCCCGTGTGCCGGGCGCGCGCAGTGACCGCTCCCATTAGATGTGTTCCAGCTCGTGTCCGTGCCGCTGCCCCGCACGCCCCGCCAGGACGCCGAGGCCGGGGGCCCCTGCCTGGTGATGGACTACATCGGCCCGTCGCCCAAGTGCGTCGCCTTCGGGAGCCAGGTCCGTTCCTCCGGGGCTTCTTTCTGTCCCTCGCCTCCCTCCCTGCATCCGGCCTCAGCCCTTTCCCGCCGGCCTATCCCTCTGGGCGGGTGCACGGCGTGGCTTTGCCAGACCGTCCCGTTTTGTAGGTCCTGTGTTACTGCTCTTGTAACGCCAGTTGTCCAAAACGATCGGCGTTTCGGGCATTCGCACTGTTTCTGCAAATGAAGTTACTGCTCCGGTGCTGCCTTTGGACAGCACCTCTTCCCGGAGCGCTGACTGTGGGGCACGCTGTCTTCTCTTTGAACCAGGGCGACTATGTGGCTGCCGTACGGGACTTCTACCTGACGGTGTATTTCTTCAAGAGGAAGGCCACGTGCAGGTGAGCTTTCCTGGGACGGCGCGGCCTCGGGGCGGCAGGGCGAGGGCCTGCCCGCTGGGGCACGTCGGCCGGGTGTCCAGCTGCCGTCAGGCGAGGGCAGAGCTGATGCTGACACGTAGCTTCAACAGGAAATTAGAGCCAGCTGTGCCAGGCCACAGAGACCGTCACGAAAAACACCGAGGGTACTCCTTTACAGGCCTGGTCCTGAGAGCCCTGTGCGGCTGATGAGGATCCTTCTGCTCCATTTACTGCGGACCGAGGGACTTCAGTGATCAGGACAGTGTTGTCTTCCAGGTTTACTTTGTCATCGTCGGCAAACAGGAAACACGCCAAGAACAACTTCACGTGTGTGGCGTGTCACCCGAAGGAGGACTGCATAGCGACCGGGCACAAGGACGGCAAGATCCGCCTCTGGTCAGGCCTGGGCAGGCGGCGCTGCTCTCGGTGCTGCTGGGTGTGGTCGGGAGGGGGCAGCACTGGGCCGCTGCACGGGGACAGCCCTCTCCCACCTGGCTGCTGTGCACACACCTCGGCGCGCACGCTCGCGGCTTTAGGGGGAGGGACGGTCTGCGGTAGCCGCGTTACCGAAGAGAACTTTTGTCTGCCTGTCGGTGAAAAGGGAAGAGTGAGTGACAGGAAGGGGCTAGCCGAAGGGTAGGACCCCACGAAGGCCCGCTGTTCACAGGAGTGACTGGTTAGAACTAGGAAATGGACTCGGGGTACTTGAGGACGTTAGGACCCATACGCTTGGTTATTTGGGGCGGAGATGTAACGTACACTGTTGGTGAGGTTACAACGCTGGTTCTCCACAGGAGGGGTTTTGATGACGAGAAGAAATACACGTACACGTGTCTGCACTGGCACCACGACCTGGTCATGGATCTGGCTTTCTCAGCGACGGGTAAGGCACGTTGCGTGGTGTCAGAGGTGAACTTGTGAAGCATGTGAGTCCAGTATTTTAACCTCGGTGTTTAGAAGCCTTTCTTACCTTGGGCCAGTGGTCGGCAAACTCATTAGTCAGCAGGGCCAAATATCAACAGTACAACGATTGGAGTTTCTTCTGAGAGCCAAATTTTTTAAACTTCTTCTAACGCCACTTCTTCAACATAGACTCGCCCAGGCCGTGGTGTTTTGTGGAAGAGCCACCCTCAAGGGGCCAAAGAGCCGCATGTGGCTCGAGAGCCGCAGTTTGCCGACCACAGGCTTAGGCTAAGATCATGTTGAATTACAGTAGTAACTGTTCCCAGTCCCAAGGGGGACGTTCAGTGTTTTGCCCGGAAACACGCGTTTGCAGTCGACTCTGGGGCCCTGGATGGAAAGGAGAGGCCGTCAGTCCCGCGGTGCTGAGGGCCTGCCTCCAGCGGGGCTGCCTCAGTGGCCGTGCGGGCCGGGGTCTTCCCCCACCCCGCCAGCGGGGCTGCTTACAGGGGGTGGTTTCCAGTGTTCAGAGCCTCGCGTCCTCTGCCGCCAGTCGCTGGTTCCGCTCGAGCCCCGTGTTTGGTCGGGAGCTCTCGTCTGTCTGGAGTCTGGCCTGGCGCCGATCTCCGGTGTGCTTGTGCGTTTGGGTGTCGGGTTGTGCCTGCGACACACATTGGGGGATGTTCTCTTTTCCTTGTTACCCGGGAGAGTTCTTCCTGTGGAAGCCGTCAGGCCTCGGGTGCTTGTCTCTTTCCGTGCCTGTTGTCAGAGGAGGAGCTGGTCGGCAGCAGACTCAGCAGATGCCAGTGGGCAGGAGAGTCCCTGGACCGTGACCTTAAATTAAGTCCCGGTGTCAGGAGGCTAAAGAGAGGGCGCACTTGTGGGCGCATTTGAAGACAGCTCGGTGCTCGCTTCGGCAGCGCGGTGCTGCCGATGACCGGTCCAGAGGCTAGCCTGCCCCTGCGCAAGGACGACAGGCCAGTTCCCGAAGCGCCCGTGTTTGAAGAGTTGGTTTCTCTGACGTGGCCGAGAGTTAAATGCTGTCTCTTCTCTCCCTCCCCTCCGCCAACACCGCCGGCTCCGGGAGAAGGCAGCAGCCTGCTGAGCGGCGGCCGCGAGTCCGTGCTGGTGGAGTGGCGCGACGCGGCCGAGAAGACCAAGGAGTTCCTGCCGCGCCTGGGGGCCACCATCGAGCACATCGCCGTGTCGCCGGCCGGGGACCTGCTCTGCACCTCCCACGCCGACAACAGTAGGTGGCGCGGGGCTCAGCTCTGATCTGCAGGCTGACAGCCGAGGCTCAGGCTGGTGCAAACAGTTTAGGAGCGTGTCTCCGTTCGTCCTCTTCCTGTCACCTTTCCGCCCGGCTGCCGCAGTCCAGTCTCTCCGGACGGCGCGTGGCTGCGGGGCGTCTCTGTTGTGCCGCTCACGCCGCAGCCTCTCCGTGCGGGATGGGCGGGGTGGGGGAGGGAGGTGGCCTCGCTGCTGGCACAGGCAGTGCGTTCCGGAGGACATGGCCGTGTGGGGCGCGGGCCGCTCTGGCAGAAGTGGAGGCGGCCTGCCTCCTCCAGAACTGGTGCTCGTCTGTCCCCACGCCCGACGGAGGCCTGGAGCCGGTCCCTCCCCGCCCGCCCCGGGCACAGCCCTCCCGGGCACAGCCCTCCACACGCAGCCACTCCAGGGAAAGGCTCTTCGGAGCATGCGGCTTTCCGCATTGACACTAAAATGTACCCACGTGACCCCTGAAAGACAGCTTGCTCAGCCGTCCCACACTCTGATGATTTGGGACCCTCTGAGTCCAGCTGATTTCTCTGACGGGGGCTGTGGCCTGCTCATGGCGGGTGTTTGTCCCCACAGAGATCGTCGTCATCGGCCGGAACCTGGAGGCCTCGGCGGTGATCCAGGGCCTGGTGAGAGGTACTGTGGCGCGGGCGGGCGGGCGGGCGGGCGGGCGGCTGTGGCCGTGGGAGGCGGGCGTCTGGCTTCAGCTGCCTGTGTCACTCTGCAGACAGCAGTGTCTTGACCGGCCTGATGATCGATCCGAGGACGAAAGCGCTGGTGCTGAACGGAAAGCCTGGCCATTTGCAGTTCTATTCTCTCCAGAGCGATAAGCAGTTATACAACGTAAGCTTCTGGCCCTCCCGCGCCCTTAAAGCTGGGGAGCTCGCAGCCCCGCAGGCCCCACCACCCGCTCAGCAGCGCTCGGTCGTCTGCAGCTGGTCCCGGGGGCCGTGGCCGCTCTGTCTACTGAGTGTTTTCAGACTGGCTGCACACGCCTGTGCCTCAGGCACGGGGACGGGAGGAGAGGCTGTGGCTAGTGCCGAGCGGCCAGGCGCCCTGCAGATAAGCTCTCCGCTGCAGACTAGAGGGAGGCCTCCTGGGCCCCGAAATGCAGCCGCGGCCCGCCTCCTCTGACCCCCGGGGTCTCCACAGACTCCGGGAGCTGGGGCACCTTCTCCCTCCTCACTGGCAGCCCCCAGAGAAAGGAGACGTCTGGTCTCCTACTCCCACATCTCTACTGCAGTCCTGGAGGTGGCCGGCACTCGGCATGGTAGTGACCAGACCAGGAGGCGGCGAAAGGAACCGCTGGGAATGATGCTGAGCTGCGCACAGCAGTTCTGTTTCCGTGCTCACAGTTACCCTGAACGCGCTCACATGTACTTGCATTAACAAGCACCGTGGTTTCTTCCCCGTCAGCTCGACATCGTGCAGCAAGAACACATCAACGACTACGGTCTGGTCCAGATTGAGCTGGCGAGGGCTGCGTTCGGCTGCTCCGGGGCCTGGCTCGCCACCGTGGAGCAGCGGCAGGAGAAGGAGGGGGAGCTGGAGCTGCAGCTGAAGCTGTGGACGTACAACAAGAAGACACAAGGGTAAGCCCCTGTCCGGTCCCGGAGCATCCGCGTGGAGGGCGTGTTCTCCCTTCTGGTTTCACTTCCGGCTCTGTCCCGACGTGGACGCCGCTCGGGACGGGTGTCGGGAGCACGCCGCAGCGGAGACAGCGGGCGGCTGTGGGCCCGTCAGGCCCTCCCAGAGGTGCCGCTGCGGCCGTACAGCCAGCGCGCGGTGTGAGAAGTCCGGGAACCTGCGTCCTGGGGTGGGGTGACGTGGCGTCTCCTCCCCCCAGGTTTCTCCTCAACACCAGGGTCAGCGCGCCTCACGAGGGCCGCATCACCGCCCTGTGCTTCCGCAGCCCCGAGAAGGCCGACAGCCCCACCGTGGTCACGGCCAGCACAGACGGCCTCTTCAAAGTGTGGGTCCTGGCCGACGACTCGGACATCTACCGTGAGTGCCCCGCAGGGCGTGTCGGGAGCTGACGGGTGTCTCGCGCGCCGCCCCGTCTGGGAGCACCGACACAGCTCACACCGGGGTTCTCTCCCAGCCCGGCTGTCGGTGACACGCGGACCGCTTCGGCCGGCTCTGCTGTCCCATCGGCACGGCCGGAAAGGGCCCGGCCTGCAGCCTCCCGTGGCCAGCAGGGGCGGTCTGGTCTCTAGGACGAGCGGAAGCTGCGCTCAGCCCCTGCCTGCAGCCTCTGCCCCGGGAGCGGGTCCTGGGGGATGACTCCCCACACGTCATCCCGAGCGGAGCCGTCTGCAGCACGTCCGTGTTCCCGCAGGAACGGCCGTGGGCTGGACCTGCGACTTCGTGGGCAGCTACCACAAGTACCAGGCCACCAACTGCTGCTTCTCGGAGGACGGCTCGCTGCTGGCTGTGAGCTTCGAGGAGACGGTCACCGTGTGGGAGGCGGAGACCTGGGAGCTCCGGCGCACCTTCTGCCAGCGGGCGGGGCGCGTGCGGTAGGCGGACGCGGGGACGGGAGGGGCCTTTCCTGACGGTTAAACAAGTCGTCCTGTACAGAAGCTCTAGGGTGCTGGGCGCCTCTCTGAGCCGAGGGCAGGGAGCCAGGCCTCTGCAGGGACCAGGTGCAGAGTGACACCTCGTTCCGGGCCTGCGGGTTCTTCTCTCTGTCACCCCACGTCATGTGCTGCCTCATGACCAGCTGTGCCCGAGCCTCGGGGTCCGGGGGTGCTGACCCAGCAGCGTCCCCCACTTCAGGGGACAGCACTGGGGACGGGCAGAGGGTGAGGACGTGGCTCCCAGTGCCCAATGTGTCTGACTCCGAATTCACTTTTTGGGGTTCACAGTGCAAACTCCTCCTTGGGAAATGAGCACAAAAGGGGTTGTTACTAAGTGTGTGTGTGTGTGAACTGTTGCACCACACAGCACAGTAGAGAGAGAGCTGGTCGTCAGACCTGTTTCTCTAAGGAAACATCACGCCCACGTAAGCGTCCTCTTGTGCCGCCTCGCCCCTCCTGCGCGGTCATCCTGAAAAGCCGGTCTCTGGGCCGCAGCCGTGGGGCAGGCAGGGACTGAGGGCTCCCGGGTCCGCAGGCACCTCTGCTTCGGGAGGCTGACTTGCTCGAAGTACCTTCTGGGAGCCACGGAGGACGGCCTCCTGTGCTGCTGGAACCTGCTGAGCTGCGCACGTGAGTGTCTTCCGCGACTCGAGGAGCCGGGACGGGCGGAGACCGGGCCTCGGGGCTTCTGGGCCGTGGCTTCACGTCTCTGCCAGAGATGTAGCTTTCCAAGTGGGGCGTTCTGGAAAGCGGAGTGGGCAGGACAGAGCCCTTCCAGGCCTTTCGCGGGCGGGTCGTTCCCGCGGCCAGTGTCGGAGAGGCTCAGCTGGCCGCCCTCCCAGTGCCTGCAGCGTGTGGCTGCCGCCGCCCCTGTCCTCCGGCCGCCGGCTGGAGCCGTGTTTCCCTCCCGCGTGTGCGTGGCACCGCAGGGTCCCAGCCGTCGGCAGTCTGAGCCGGCCGCCTCCCCCCGGCCGGGGCCCTGAGCGGCTCTTACTCGTCGGGATACGTGTTGGGAAGCGTGGTGGGCGCTCAGCATGGGTGGGGGGCAGCATCTCATGTCTCTGCAGTGTCTCTGGCTAACGTTTCCCGGGTTCAGCAGCAGCAGAAAGCACCTGCATCGTAGCTGCAGGGTCGGGGAGCACCGCCCGGTGTGGGAGGAGGGCTGGGTCTGCCGTGGCCCCTCTTGTTGGGACGGGGCTGGCTGTCCCAGCACAGACTGCCGGGACAGCGCTGACCGCTCCCGGTCAGGAGCACGAGGGCTTTCTCTCTGCAGTGGAGTGGAGCACGAAGCTCAGCATCACCGTGCTGGAGCCGGACCCTTGCTCCGAGCACGTGGCCGCCATCGCCCAGTCCTCGGGGGGCTCGGACTGTGAGTACAGGCCTTGCTGGCACAGGGGGGCTGTAACTGTTTTCTCTGAACGGCTGGTGTAGAGGTGGGTCACACTCGCTCCAGTCAGAGGTCTGGAGCTCGGAGCCGCAGCCCTGCCCTCCCTGGAGGGCCTGTTTCAGCGCCGAGCGCTGTGGGCAGCGTGGTCTCCTGGCTCCCGCACCGCCGGCTCCTGCAGGCAGCCGCACTGGGGCTCCCTGTCCTCTGCTCTGGGCTCTGGAGCGGGTCCTCCCTCCTGTCACCCGGGGCCTCGCTCCTCCGGGACACACAGGCGTCCGGAGGTGTGGGCGGGGTCAGCGCGTCAGCGGCCCTGAGGGCCGGGGCGAGGCGGGCGAGTCCGGGAGGCTGGCCGCCAGCCGAGGCCGGAGCTGGCCGTTGCGAAGCTGCTGTCTGTCCGTCTCCCCCAGTGTTCGTGTTCAAGCCGAGTGAGCCGCGGCCACTGTACGTGCAGAGGGGCGTCTGCAGCGAGGAGGCCCGGTGGGGCGTGTTCGTGCCCCGAGACGTCCCCGACGCGCTCCCCTCCGAGGCTCTGCAGTGGCTGAACCGGTCCCAGTTCTACTTCCTGACGGCGTCGCAGGTACGGCCTCCGGGGCCTGCGGCCGCGCTCTGCCCGCCGCCTCCGCCCGCTCAGGCGATGGGTGGTCAGAGGAAAGGCCGGCCCCTCCTCACCGCCACGCCTCACCGCTGGGCCCCAGTCCTCTCACACAGCCACTGCTCTCTCCCCAGAGCTTACTGACGTTCAGCTCCCAGGCTCCCGAAGAGAAGCTCACCCCGACGAGCAAGCAGGTACGTGGGCCGCTCAGGGGCAGGTGCGGGGCTGCTGTCGGACGGGGTCTCGTCAGCGCAGCCGGAGGAAGCCGCCCGCCTGGCCTGGCACGGAACCATCCGTCCTCCCGTGCCACCTCCCAAAGGCATGGCCTGAGCGTGCGGTTAGCGTGTGTCCGTGTTGGTGCTCGGGGCGCGGAGAGGCGCCCAGTCCCTGAGACGTGTCATCCGCGCGTGTCTTGAACACGTGTGTGCTGACTCTGCTGAGCTGCAGGGTTACAGGTGCATGGCAAGGCCCCACCCCTAGTCCCTCAGCCACCCAGGGCTGCCCGAGGCTTGTGCTGCCGGCAGTGGCAGCAGCAGAGGTGTGATGGGGCCTCACCTTCCCCTGATCGCTGGGTCACCTCCTGCCCCTGAGGGCTCCCGAGCTGTGAGGGGGACAGACCAGGCTGAGGGATCCCCTCCAGTGCGTGATATCTGTGCACCAGGCCTCTAGTAAGTTCATAAGCACTGTTTGAAGTGATGAGAACATGAGGGAGGGTGGGGGGGCGGGGGGGTACTGCTTGCCGTGTTAAAAGGGGGTGCAAATCAGCCTTCATGAAAGGTGGCTTTTCCTCAGGAGACGTGAGGCCTTCTGACGGTGCTAATCCGACAACGGAGGCAGAGTCAGTTACTCCTCACCTTCGTTCCTGTGCTTTCTCCGGAGGTCCTGGTCGACTGGTGGCCAGATAGTCCTCCTCCCTCCTGTTCTCCGGGAGGCTCCGCGTCTTCCCCCTGCGACCTTTCCCCCTTCTCTCTCGTGGGCCCATCCGTCAGGGTTTCGGCCGTTACAGACCCTGTGTCTTGGCGCCGCTTCCTGGCAGTGCAAACGGGGTGCTCTCGGCTCCCCCACAGGCGGCGTACAGCCGCGGGCACAGCCTCCCGACCTCACGCACCGTGGTCCGCGGGCCCCCAGTTGGCGGCCGCTGGCCCAGCACTCTGCCTCCGCAGCCCACGCCCTGTCCCACGTGGCACCTCGCACCCGCCGCTGGTCTGCCTCCCAGGCAGTGGGACTTGGGGCGGCAGTGCGTGTCCCCTGGTCGCCTTTCTCAGCGAGAGCGGCTGCTGGGCCTCAGCTGCCCTGCCAGGGACGAGAGACAGCCTAGGGCGTTCTGAGGTCTCTCCGGCTCCCTGACCCGTGCTCCTGGCTGAGCTGCCGGAGTGACTGCCCGCGTCTTCACCCTCCCAGCTGCTGGCGGAGGAGAGCCTGCCGACCACCCCGTTCTCCTTCTTCCTGGGGAGGCACCAGCAGCAGCGGGAGGAGCAGGCCGGCGCCTCGGAGAGCGAGCTGGTGCAGCTGCCCCTGACGGAGAACGTGCCCGCCATCAGCGAGGTGAGTGGTGCCCGCAGGCGGGCTGTGAAGGCGGGAGGTGTGCTCGGCCCTGGAGTTAGACGGTCTGGGGGGAGCGGGGGGTTCGCTAACTCCTCCGTGCTGTGCAGCTGGTGCGGACCGTGCAGACGGCACGGACGTGGCCTCTGACTCAGGAGGGGGGCGCTGTCCGCGGGAAGGCGGGGAGGAACAGTCCCGCTCTGGCTTGGTTTTCTCTGGGGGTCCTGTGGTGTTGGGTTGGTTTGGGGGCGACTTTTTAGGTGAACCCCGGTTTGTTTCCTGCAGCTGCTTCACACCCCGGCCCACGTGCTGCCCTCAGCCGCCTTCCTGTGCTCCCTGTTCATCAACTCCCTGCTGCTGGCCACGGGGGCCCCAAGGTGGGTGCTGCGGGGTGAGGGTGTCCCGTTGAGCGGGGTGCTGGTGACCCTGTTAGCATGTCCTTCCCTGGATGTCTGCTTCATAGACTTCACGTGACGTAGGATTGTGAAGTCGAGTACTGTATTTTCCGGCGTATGAGACGACTTTTTAACCCAGGAAAATCTTCTCAAAGGTCGGGGGTCGTCTTATACGCCGGGTGTAAAAGTACCGTAGTTTGCAGTTAAGATGGGCGTTGCTAACTCGCCAGGGACTTGCTCTCTCTCTCTTGTTTGTTATCTTCCTCCTGTCATCGTCAGTCCCAGTCGTCTTACACGCCGGAAAACACGGTAGGTAAAACACATTGACAGTTTCCTAAGTGTTAGAAAAGAGATCTGGGTAGGTTTTAAGGATTCAATATGTAATTCAAAATTATACTTTTTGTAAATTCACCTGCTCTTTTGTAATGGCCTCTACTTTTTAAGCTGCACACAAGATTTTTCATTTACTTTGTGTGATTCTGTCTTTACGTCGATATCTTAGAGCTATTTTTACAGTATTTGTGTTTTAATGGTAAGTTTGTGTTCTGTTCTGCTGTGGCTGAAGTGCTGCGGAGACGCCTGACGATGAGGACATGGAGGAAGGAGAAGAGGACAGCTCAGGGGAGGAGGACGCTGCCCCGGACGAGGCCCCGCGTGCCGATCACACGGACGTGGGGGGCGAGGGGGACCGGGGGGACGACCTCCGGCAGCAGCTGTCCAAGTGCGAGGAGAAGGAGCTGCGGAGGCTCCGGCGAGTGGACTACAGCTGGGTGGCTGTCCCCTGACCGGGCTCTGGCCCTCCTCCTGCTGCGTGACGTCCCACACAGGTTAACGTTGTTTCCGTTTTTAAAATAAATACGAACAGGCTTTCCTTTTTAAGTAACCGGTCACATGCTTTTTGGACTGAAGGGTCTCTGGTTCCATCCCAGTCGGGGCACAGGCCCGGGCTGTGGGCCTGATCCCCAGTGTGGGGCGTGCAGGAGGCAGCCGGTCAGTGATTTCTCTTCCATCGCTGGTGTTTCTCCCTCTCCGCTCCCTTCCTCTCTGGTGTCGGTAAAACACATTTAAAAGACAAAGGCACCAGCATCTGTGCAGTGACACCAGGTCTGCTTGTGCCGAGTCCAAGAACACCACCATTTCCCCAGCCCATTGCTTTTCACCGGAATCTGTCCTCGGCTACGTAAAAGGACGAAGCTCCTCCGCGTTCGCAGTTTCCCGGTCTCTGACACTCTCTGAGGGTGTCGTTAGCCGAGCAGGCAGAGGGCGAGTCCCGAGCTCACCGCCCAGGCGCACACAGCGCCTCACTGAACTGGAACCGCCTGGCAGACGCCTCGGAAGTCCTGTCCCTGCGGGACGAACCGAACCGGCACGTTGGACAGACGGACGGCTCAGACCGCCGGGCAGGCCCTCACCGCGGGCGGAGGTTAACCCGGAGGACAGTGGCCTCGGAAGCGCCCGGGAAGTGTCTGGGTCCCGCCGGGCGCCTGCCGGGGAAGACCCCTGACACCTGGCTCTGAAAACCAGAGGGATGGGTCACCTCCAGAGAAGACAGAGCCGCAGACCCGCCCAGCACAGGCGGCAGCGGCCCCGGCCGGCGGGAGGGCTCGGGACGGGCCCGGCCAGGCTGTGGGCAGGCTCCTGGCGGCTCCTGGAGGGAAGCCAGGCGGCACCCTGCGCTTCGGCGGCGCTCTCCCACCTGCTGGCCACGCAGACACACGTGGTCTCCTCCATCGGCCTGGCGGCCGGCCCCCCGACTGTCCGTGGGGCCCCGGGGCAGCGTGCTCTAACGGAGGAGCCACAGGGTGCTCTGACCATGAGCACTTCACCCCGGAAAGTGCTGCTGCGCCTGGTTTTCAGGGAGAGTCACTGCCACGCCTGCGCCCCCAGAAACGCCCGCCCACGGGGGTGACCGGAGTCCCGTGGCCTCAGAAACGCCCGCCCACGGGGGTAAACGGAGTCCCATGGCCTCAGAAACGCCCGCCCGCAGGGGTGACCAGAGTCCCATGGCCCCCAGAAACGCCCGCCCCCAGGGGTGACCAGAGTCCCATGGCCCCCAGAAACGCCCGCCCCCAGGGGTGACCAGAGTCCCATGGCCCCCAGAAACGCCCGCCCCCAGGGGTGACCAGAGTCCCATGGCCCCCAGAAACGCCCGCCCCCAGGGGTGACCAGAGTCCCGTAGCCCCCAGAAACGCCCGCCCACGGGGGTGACCGGAGTCCCGTGGCCTCAGAAACGCCCGCCCACGGGGGTGACCGGAGTCCCGTGGTCCCCAGAAACGCCCGCCCACGGGGGTAACCGGAGTCCCGTGGCCTCAGAAACGCCCGCCCACGGGGGTAACCGGAGTCCCGTGGCCTCAGAAACGCCCGCCCACGGGGGTGATCGGAGTCCCGTGGCCCCCAGAAACGCCCGCCCGCAGGGGTGACCGGAGTCCCATGGCCGGCCTCTACGGAGAGCCGTGTCTCCTGCGGGCAGACCGCTGTCCAGGGCCAGAAGCGGCTGTCCCGTCGGCATCTCCGCGCTGGCAGTCAGGTGTCTGCGGCTCTGATGGCTGTCGTCTGTGAACGCCGCCCGCTGGGCCGGCCGGTGTGGCTCCGAGGTTGAGCGTTGACCCGGGAACCAAGAGGTCACTGGTTCAGCCCCCAGCCCGGACACGTGCTGGGTTGCTGGCTCGGTCCCCAGTGGGTTTGAGTCTCAGGATACAGTTTTACTGGTATCTGACGCTCCACACGCCCCACGCCCCCAGCACGGGGTTCGGGGGGCGGGGTGGGGGGGAAGTTGGCTGGCTTCTGTGGCCCAGTGACTCCTCACAGGATTGTGGTGTTATCCCCTGCCCTGCAGAGCCGGGAGGTCCGTGCCGGCCGTTCTCACTCCTGCCCTCCAGGGGGCGCTCCTGACCTGCGCAGGCCCCGGCCAGCCGGGCTGCGGGAGCGCTGGTCTCACGTCCAGCAGCAGCTGTACTCAAGCCCAGCAATAAGGAAAGTGACCGTCTCTGTTTATGCAGAGGAAGGAGGCGGTGTTTCCCTCCCTCCCAAGACGGTCTCCTTGGAGACCGAGTCCAGTCCCGGCTCTTATCTCAGGCAAATCCTCCGGGCCAGAGCGCCCCTGTCTCCGTTTTCATGCTGAGATTTCTCTGGGGTCTGGCCCCATCCCATCGGAGACAGAACTGCGGCCCTGGGGCTTAACCGGGGGCCTCTGTGTGGTGACCCTGGGCTCTCGGGGATGTGCGATGAGGTTTCAGAGCAGAGCCGTGAGCCAGAGGAGAGGACAGAGGTCTGCCCCCGGCTGTGTGAGGAGGGGAAACCAGGGCAGCTCTGCTCCCAGCAGAGACACACCATGCTGCCGTCATACGAGGCGTGCCTGGAACTTCAACTGGATTCAATAAGTGTTTGTGGTTATGCTTTATTTTTACTTTTGTTTTTAATATAATTTTATTGATTTCAGGGAGGGAGGAAGGGAAAGGGAGAGAAAGAAACATCAATGATGAGAGAGAATCATTGATCAACTGCCTCCTGCACACCCCACAATGGGGATTGAGTCTGCACCTCGGCCCTGTGACCTTGACCTCCCGGTTCATAGGTCGATGCTCAGCCCCTGAGTCACACCAGGCAGGCTGGTTTATGATGGTCTTGAGCTCGACGACATCCTTGCTGGCTCTTCGCCTCCCGGGTCTGTCCGTTCTAACAGAGGGGCGTTGAAGTCCCCAATGATGACAGTGGAGTCATCTAATTCCCTCTGTAATTCTATCCGGTTTTGACATTTTTTTTTTATTTTAGCAAAAGTCCTTTGTAGACTTTTTAAAATTATATGAATGCTTCAATGCAAAATGCTTAACACTTCACACTGGCAAAGCTTCACTGAAATCAACGACTTTATCTGATGAAGACGATCCGCCCCGGAATCGTACGGCGGTAGCTTCACGCCGGACGATGCCAGTCCTGACAACACTCTGACTCACAGCCCTCGCTGTTCCCCCGTCCCTCTTCTGGGTCTTACAGGGCAGAGGAGGAGGTGCCAGACAAACACAAGACTAAATGAGCCCAGGAAGTGGACGAGGTTATGATCAATTGTAAATGCAGGCTGACTGAGCCCCTCGCCGCGTAGCGGGGCACAGCCGCGAGGTCGGGTACAGCTACAGCGAGGGCTCTGGGGTTGGCAGAAGTTGTTTGACAGCTCTGTGAGAGACGGACACGAGATGAGAAGGCACAGCTTTCAGGATGATGCTTCACAAACAGGTACTGCGCATACAGAGGCAGTGTCTGTGATCACTAGAAACACACATTAGACAGTCCCCTCAAAAGTCGGGGGCAGTTAAAACAAGACAGAGGAGGCAACGTGCTTCTCCAAGTCCACAGGAATTTGGCCTGCAGTGTTCCTCCATGGAGTCCCTGTCCCTGGGAGGTGGACGGCGTCCCCAAGATCCTGCGGGTCCCCAAACCGGACCGGCCGGCTCTCCGCACGGCACCTGCCTCTTCCCTGGCTTGGCAGGTGACACCCCTCCTCTGCCGTCATCGCCTCGGCCGCTGTGTGTCTCTCAGATAACAGAACTGCCAAGTCTGCCAGGTCCTTGCTCATCAGGCTGGGAGACCCCACATCTGCAGCTCCCGGGACAAGCACCTGCACGGGGATCGGCTCAGGACGGACAGCCCGGCCTTGACCTCTGTGCTCTGGATGAGGGCGCATCCCTGGCGGTCAGGATAAATGCAGCTCTGGTCGCCAACACATTCACGGCCACTGGGTTCGCTCGGACTTACTGTCCCGGTGCCTTTTTAAGGAATCCCCGTATCCTCTGTGTCCCCACCGGCACAGATGGACCAGAAGGCTCCTGGCTCCTTTTCCTGCCAGAAATCGCAGGAACATTCCCGTCTTGGACTGTTGTAAGGACTTCCTCCTGGCCCCAATGCCCTTTGGATCCGCAGAGAGCAGGGCCTCAGCGGCGTCAGATAAAGATGCCCCAGTAAAGAAGTTGCTCTACAGTCCTTATCTTCTGGAGTAGTTAACCCCCAGGACTTACACGTCTCAGGACCCGAATCCGGCCGAAGTGGTTTGGCAGCCTGGAGACCAAATCTAATTGTCCTCTTACGTGCGCTCAGGCCGTGGAATGCTGGTCATCGGAGCGTGCGCCCCAGAGGGCAGCCTCTCTTTCAAAGCTCCTCCTGAGAGCCAGTCCTTCGGTTTCAGCACCGTAACCTCTTTCTCGTTTTCTAAGAGATTTGGAACCTCTTCAAACGCACTCCCAAAGTCTCCTACTGTGGCTTCTGTGATGATTTCATTGGTTCGTGGTCTGGACTGCATGTGTGTGCCCCCTACCCCCAAATTTCTGTGTGCAAACCTAATCCCCAAGGTCACGGTGTTTGGAGGTGATCAGGTATGAAGCCAGAGCCCTCCCGAGTGGGGTTAGTGTCCCTATAAGAACCCCAGAGAGTCCCACAGGCGAGGACACAGCGAGCAGACAGACAGCACCTACAAATCAAGAAGGGAGCTCTCACCAGACACCCCATCCGCCAGCATCTTGGTTCTGAACTTCCCACTCATCCAGGGCTACGGGGAATAAATAAGTGGGGTTTTGTGTTTTTGTTCAGTTTGTATTTTTTTGAAATATATTTTATTCATTTCAGAGAGGAAAGGAGAAGGAGAGAGAGATAGAAACTTCAATGATGAGAGGGAATCATTGATTGGCTGCCTCCTGCACACCCCCTAATGTGACCTCCTGGTTCATAGGTTGACGCTCAAGCACAGACCCACACCAGCCGGGCTACGTCCCTTTATCTAAATCAGCCCCCACCAAACTTTTGGTTAAAGCCAACCATAACCTAATGGCTTTGTATTGATTACAAATACTTGACAAAGAGGCAACCCAGCGAACACCAGCAGAGTCTAGTAATCTAGGACAGTGGTCGGTAAACTGCGGCTCGCAAGCCACATGCTGCTCTTCGGCCCCTTGGGTGTGGCTCTTCCACAAAATACCACGGCCTGGGCGAGTCTATGTTGAAGAAGCGGCGTTAGAAGAAGCTGAAGTTTAGAAAACGTGGCTCTCCAAAGAAATGTCCATCGTTGTCCTGTTGATATTTGGCTCTGTGGGCTGATGAGTTTGCCGACCGCTGATCCAGTAAATCAGGTATTTAGAATCTGTGTGAGGAGAATCATGATCACAGAGCTCCCCTTCCTCGTTCATCACTCATCTCAGAGACACAGTGGCGGGGATGACCAAACTGACATTATTTCAGGTCTATCAGGTTAGGAGTCCTTGGGTAGCAAGACACAAAAAGTCTGACTAAACAGGAAGTGAAGAGATAAGCGGTGGTTGGTGCTGGCCAACTACTAGGCCATGTCACCAGGAGCCTAGACTTTCTACCTGTTTGCTCCATCGTTCTTAGCTTTTCATCTTTTGGCCTTTCAATTCATGGTCTCGATATGGCCACTGAGTTTTCAAGCAAAGAAGAAGGTGGAAATACCACTTTCAGACCCTACTATGCCTTTTATCAGGAAAGCAAAGCTTTCCCAGAAGTCCTCAGCAGACACCTTCTCACATCTCATTGGCCAAGACTGGTCATTTGCCCACCCTGGCCCGAAGAGAATCTGGAAATCAGGTAGATGGAAAAGAACGACAGTATTATCTTAGATCAATGATGATTCATTCTCGAGAGCTGGGCAGCCTCTGTATCCATCAGCTATTACTGTGATAATGCTCCATAAGAAGCAATCCCTGAAAATCTGAGGAGTTTACAAGAACAAGCTTTTGATGGGCCTTAGGTCACCTGTGACTCAGCTAGATTTGTCTGGGGTCAATTGGGCTTGGATCTAGGTAGGGCGTGTTTTCATGTTTGACCAATATATTTTCTTACTCTGGCACGACTAGCTACCCAATAGCATGTTTTTCTCATTACAAAAGGGATTGATTCCTTTTTCCTTGTAGAATTCTATTCCTTTGGCAATAAATATCCTTTAATATTCATTAGGAAGAACCTCTGTGTCTCATTAAACACTGATTTCAAGCCATTTCCCCTTCTCTCAGCTTTTAAAGAGCCACACCATCCTAAATGCTAAGTGTACAAGAAGCCAGATCAAGTCCTGTCCAGTCTTGGGTCCTGTCCAGTAACATTCCATTCACCAAATGACCTGGCCATGTGCAACCTGAACTGGGCAGGGATGTATACTCTGCCCACTCCTGTGGAAAGTGCCACAGAGTCACATGACAAAAGGTGTAGCTGTATAATTCCATTACAGAGAGGGAATGAAGAATTGGGAACAAAAATCCACTCTGCTCAGCCCCACTAGCAGCCCGCCCCAGGCCAAAGAGCTGCAACCTCACATGGCCTGCTGCTATCCAACGAGCAGCAGCTGTGTGAGCTGCCCACTCCCCCATTCAAGGAGCAAGAGCCACACGAGCAGCCTGCCCACAATGGAGGAGAGGCAGCCTAACGCAGCCTGCCACTGTCTGGGGAGCAGCAGCTGCATGAGCAGCCCCGCCCCATTCGAGGAGCAGCAGCCCTGCACAGCCCCGCCCCATTCGAGGAGCAGCAGCCACATGCAGCCCAACCCATCCAACAAGCAGCAGTCGGGTGAGCGGCCTTGCCCCCGTGCAAGAAGCAGCAAGCACACGAGCAGCCCACCCCATCCAAGGAGCAGCAGCCTCATGATAAGCCCTCCCCCATCCAAGGAGCAGCATCTATGTGAGCAGCCTTCCCCACCAGCCAGAGGAGCCACCACTGCTGCAAACAGCACCTACGAGAGGAGCCGCTGCCAACTGAAGAGCAGCCGCTGCCGCTGCTGCAACCCCCCGAGGAGCAACTGCAGCCTGAGGAGCTACTGCCGCCCAAGGAACAGCCCCTGCAAGACTCAACCTCTAGATCAGTCAGTGAGACCAAAATGGGTAGACAAAGAAACCCCCAAAGGAAGAAATGACCAGAAAAGCAGCTAAGTGAAACAGAGGCACACAACATGTCAGAAAAAGAATTCAGAATAAGGGTTACAGAGTTCATAAACTGGATGGATGAGAAAATCAACAACTTATGTAAGACTCAAGAAGAAATGGATGGAAAAAAAATCAATAACTTATGTAAGAATCAAGAAGAAATGAAGAGTGATATAGCTATAATTGAAAAAAGCACCATGGGAAGTTTCAACAGGAGACTAGGGGAAGTGGAGTACCAAATTAGCAAATTAGAAGACAGGGAAGCAAAACACACCCAACTGAACTGCAATTGGAGAAAAAAGTTTATAGACAGGAGGAGAGCCTAAGGGAGCTATGGAACAACATGAAACAAAGCATACGAGTAATAGGGGTGCCAGAACAACAGGAAGAGGAACAAGAGTTAGAAAACCTATTTGAAGAAATAATGTCATAAAACTTCCCTGATGTAGGGGGAAAAAGTCACACAAGCACAGAGTCCCAAACAAGATGAACTCAAAAAGACCCACACCAAGGCACATCATAATTATGATGGCAAATGTTTAGGACAAAGAGAGAATCTCAAAGGCTGCAAGAGAGAAACAGAAAGTTATATACAAGGGAGCTCCCATTGGATTATCAAATAATTTCTCAACAGAAACACATCAGGCCAAAAAAGAATCAAGGAAATTTATAAAGTTATGCAAAGCAAGGGACTGAATCCAAGACTGCTCTATCCAACAAGGCTATCATTTAAAAATGAATGGGAAACAAGGAGCCTCACAGACCAAAAAAAGGTTAAGGGAATTTATCACCACCACGCCAGCAATGCAAGAAATGCTAAAGGCACTGGTGTAAAAAGAAGGAAAAAAATGAAAGAAGGAACACAGGCACAAAAAATAAAAATGGCTACAAACAAGTACCTATCAATAATAACTTTAAATGTAAACAGACTAAATGCTCCAATCAAAAGATATCGAGTGGCTGAATGGATAAAGAAAACATGACCCATATATATGCTGTCTACAAGAGGCCCAACTCAGAACAAGGGACTCACACAGATTGTAAGTGAAGGGATGGAAAAATATCTTTCAGGCAAATAGAAATTAAGAAAAAAAAAAAGCTGGGGTAGCAATACTTATATCTGACAAAATAGACCTCAAAGTGAAGGCCATAATAAGACATAAGGAAGGTCACTTCATAATACTAAAGGGATCAATACAACAGAGGATATAACCCTGATAAACATATGCATCCAATGCAGGATCACCCAAAAACATTAAAAAAAAAAACTCCTGGAAGATATCAAGGGAGAGATCAACAACAATACAATCATATAGGGGACTTAAATATACCACTGACGTCACTGGATAAATCCTCTAGGCAAAAAAAAAAAGAAGAAAAAGAAAAGGAAGGAAGGAAGGAAGAAAGGAAGGAAGGAGAAAGAAAAAACATCAAAGAAACAGAAATCCTAAACGACTCTCTAGAGCAAATGGACTTAATATCTTCAGGACATTTCACCCCAAAGCCACGAAATATATGTTCTCAAGTGCACACGGGACATTTTCAAAAATAAACCACAAATTGGGTCGCAGGCAAAGTCTCCCCAAATTCCAGAAGATTGAAATAGTATCAAGCATCTTCTTAGACCACAAAGGCCAGTAAAATATTATATATTAAAAAGGGTTTCTCATAGTTGAGAAACTTGGGTCGTGAGTCTGGTACTTGAAGGCCTTCGGCACGATACACTCAGAGGGGAAATTTTACAATATAAAACAGTGGTTTCTTTTGCCCTAAATCTCAGAGACTAGATTTCAGGTGTTTCGTTGTTGTTTTTCTGTTCCATGTTCACACAACACTTTACACTTGGCTAATGAAGTCAGTGCATCGTAGCGATCGGTGTGACCGTTCTCATTAAAATCACGTCAAACAGAGGTCAAATACAGTGTGCCACCACAGATAGAAATCTTCACGATAATTTACACAGAAAAGCAAACGGTTTCAGGGAGAAAATAAATAAAAACCGGAAGGCAGGCCCTGCGGTGGCGGCGCGGTGGGCTTGAACATCCTCCCGGACACCACAAGGTGGCGATCTGGTTCCCAGTCCGGGCACAGACCCAGGCCCGGGGTTCCAACAGGAGCGACCAAATGATGTTTCTCTCCATCGCTCCCGCCTCCCAGTCCCTTCGCAGATCAGTGCAAAGCTCCTCCCGTGAGGATTCACAACAACAAAACCCACGGCATTGAGGGGAAACAGAAAAGATAGGACCGTTCACTCTTTAAAAAAACAAAACAGCATATGGTTATATTTAACATACAAGTCTGATACAACCGAAAACTAAAACACCAGAGTAGAACATGGTGTTTCATTTGCCATGCATGAGAAATGGTTAACGTATTTAGTCATCAGCAAGCTCTTAAAAACCAGGGACACTCCCATCATGAGAGGAAACGGGAAAATAAAATGAAAAGGCACAGGTGATGATGAAGCGGCGAGCATGTGGTTTTGCTGAGCGGTGATGGGTAATAGCCTCTCCGCAGTGTCAGGGAGCAGAATCAAGACACTGATGCCTAAAGTCAACAGCTTTGAACACCGTCGTGCAGTCCGAACTCTCAAACAGCGGGAAGCAGGTTAATGAGAAGGATCTTGAGCGATGGGGAGGAGGGTGAGAAGGGACCCCGCTATGCAGTTGAAACCTAGCACGACCTCTCCCCCTGCCAAACACATGTCCCCCGGGGTTCTACAGGGACGGTCCCTTCTGCCCTGGAGACTTCTGATAGATCCTCCCTTCCCCCAACTGGTGGGCGGAGTATGACGTGACCTGCACCTGCGGCCTGGCCATTCCTGAGCACCTAACCAGGCACCTTATATGGGTTATACATTGAGCCACCAATCAGCACCTGCCAAATGCCCTAAGCCCTGTCCCTAAGTCCCCGAATGTCTATGTACCTTACATGGACCATACATGAAGCCACCAATCAACACGTGCCGAGTACCCTAAGCCCCATCCGTTCCCATTCCTCCCCTCAAAAGGCATGTCCCCCTCTGCACCTGCTGCTGTTCTCCCCTTTCCAGACAGGTCCTTCCCGGTGGGTCCTTCTCCTCTAACCAACCCTGGAGCCCTGATTTTAGGCCGTGTCTCATCTTTCAACTCCTATTTCTCTCGCAATGAAGATGCTTTCCTGTCCTACAAGGAGCTCGGTGAGCAGCTGGAAATGGCTGATTCAGGCCGCCTCCCCTCTGCTCTTACAGAGCCACCACCTCGCCAGTGCAAAGCCACACCCCCTGCAGGCAGCCCCTCTGCCCGGGCCCAGGAGACAGGGGGCCTCAGGCCCACCTGTGCCCTCGGCCTCAGAGGGACCCACAGCGGACACGGAGCCATAGACCAGGGAGCAGACACTCACCGGGCACCAACTGCTCAGGCCCCCGCCAGGGTGGGAACTCACCACAACTGATGAATTGCTGCCCCTGAGTGTGTACCACCCCCGGGGCCCCCCCAGGGCCCCACAATCCCCCCGAGACCTACCTGCAGGTGCTTGAGCAGGTTCCCACAGCAGAGGTTGCGGGAGCATCCCCTCAGAGGAGGAGGAGGAGGAGGAGGAGGAGGAGGAGAGCATGTGGAAATGGCCACAGGGTCAGGAGGCCTGACCCAGGAGGAGTTGGTGAGGAGCTGGTGAACAGCTTAGTGCTGGGAAGGGGTCAGGAGGAGCTGAGTGTTGGGAGGGGTCAGGAGGAGGTGAGTGTGGGATGGGTCAGAAGGAGCTGGTGAGGTGCTGGGTGCTGGGATGGGTCAGGAGGAGCTGGTTAGGAGCTGAGTGCTGGGAGGGGTCAGGAGGAGCTGGTTAGGAGCTGAGTGTGGGATGGGTCAGGAGGAGTTGGTGAGGTGCTGACAGCTGGGATGGTCAAGAGGCCTGGTCCAGGAGGAGCTGATGATGCTCTGAGTGCTGGATACTCAGAGCCTGCACACCTGTGGGAACTCCGGTTGGGGCAACCTTCCAGGTTGTGGGAAGGAAACACGGAACCCCAGCCCCCTCCGGCCCTCCTGCCCCACCTAAGTGGGAGGAGAAACTGGGGAGCGTGTGAAGGTCACAGGCCAGAGGTACGGGCTCTCTAAAGCCCTGAAGCCTGGTGATAGGACCATGGACCGCTCCCCACACACAACAGGCCCCCCACGATCAGCCCGCTCACAGCAGAGCCTCTTACCACCCAGCAGGCCGGCCGGCCACAGGCGATGGGGCCCAGGAAAGCACAGAACCACAGCCCCTGCGCCGTGTCCCATCCCTCACCCTGTTCACAGGCACCCACCGCTCTCCCTCAGACTCCCCCCGTCTTCAAACAGGACACACCCCGCACCCCCATACGGGTAGAATTAGACAGTAAAATTCTTAGGATACATTTCTTTTTTTTTTTAAGTTCACATATAACTTTAGTGACTAGATAGCAGTCAACCGTTAGGATTCAATACATTGTCTACAAATTCAACAAAAATGTTAGGCTGGGAGGACCTGTTTACTTGGGACGCAGTTCTAAAAACCATTTGCCGTCAGTCTGAAACGAACAGGTCCTCGGCGAGCTCAGTGGCCGGGAAACTCATTAGTCCATAGGGCCAAATAACAGCAGGACGACGATTGAGATTTCTTCTGCGAGCCCACGTTTTTAAACAGAAGACTTGTCACAGTCTTGTAAAAGGGGGGAGGAATGTAAGGTGGAGAGGATAGGAGGGTAGCCGGGGCACCCCTGGACAGGAGAACGGGGGGAGGGGGGGCTGGAGGGGTTCTCCGCTGCCTGATTAGCTGGGGTCTGTGCTAGTCCATTTGTAAATGAAAGCATGAGCGGGGCAGCTGCTGTCTGGCCAGTTTACGGCACCTCCTAAACAGGAACCTACCTGTGCAGACTTCAAGACCCCAGGTCCCTCCTACGTTCCCAACCCTGTCAGCTGCCTCTCCCGTGGCTAGGAGGCCAGGAGGTGTGGGGGTGCTGGGAACACTCACTCCCCTTACTGATGGACAACAGTTCCCTGGTGGGCAGGTGGCTGAGTCATCGCAGCCCATCTGTGAGGAAAGGGCAGCGCTGATGGGGCGACAATGGCCCGTGGGCAGGTGTCTCAGAGCATCCCTGTGTTTGCTCCTGAGTGGGTGTCTTGGCCGCACACAGACAAGCGTTCTCACGCTGGGCAGAGGTAAACACTGCAGTGTTCCTCTCCGCGGGGGGGGGGGGGCTTCGCTGGGGGAGCGGGTGCCGAGGCAAACGGGGAAAGAGGGGGATGAATTGTGGAGTGAGGAGCCAGTGTGTCCCGGTGGCGGCCGGTTTACATAAGATTAAATGCAATGACCTGTTTCTCTGACGCACTCAAGCTTCCCGTCCCAGAGTGAGAGGTCTGTGCCTGGCCATCTGACAGGGCAGCTCTGTAAACCGAACGGCTCTTTCCGGACCCCGAAAACCTGAGTCCCCTGCCGATGGGGCTCCCAGAATGAGCGTCAGCCCATGAACCAGGTCACGGTGCGATTCCCGCAGGCCCGGGTTTCGGGCTCCATCCCCAGTGAGGGGCGTGCAGGAGGCAGCCGGTCCATGATGCTCTCTCATCATGGATGTTTCTATCTCTCTCCCCCTCCCTTTTCCTCTCTGGAATCCATAATGTGTATACGAGTTACATGTATATTTTCTTAAAAATCCTGACTCAGAGGGAGGCATTCCCCCAGACTAGAAGACATACCCACACATATACACGAATGCTGGGATGGGTGCTAGACGCACTATAGATGTAGCTGTGAGGCCAGCCAGGTCTCTCTTTGGATCTGCTGGGCTTGGATAACCACAAAGATCCAGATTCAGACCTGACCAGGTCGAGGGGAGCCCCGAGCAGCCGTCCAGCAGAGGAGAAGACAGGGCTTAGCAGAATCTGGGACGAGGTCTCTGCTCAGTCCATTGAGCTGAGCCAACTTCGTGAGTCCCTTAATGCCTCTGAGCCTCATTTTCAACACCTGTCAATCAAGAAGAGCATGCGACTGCAGAGGCATTTGGGGCTCAAATGACAATGAAAATGTATATTCTTTGTAAATAATAAAAAGCTGTGCAACTATTTTATTTATTTATTTTAATATATATATATTGTATTGATTTTTTACAGAGAGGAAGGGAGAGGGATAAGAAAGTCAGAAACATCGATGAGAGAGAAACATCAATCAGCTGCCTCTTGCACACCCTCTACTGGAGATGTGCCCGTAGCCAAGGTCCATGCCCTTGACCGAAATCGAACCCGGGACCTTTCCGTCCAAAGGCCGATGCTCTACCACTGAGCCTCACCGGTTTCGGCACTATTTTATTTTTTAATACGCATTTTTATTGATTTCAGAGAGGAAGGGAGAGGAGAGAGAGAGAGAGAGAGAAACATCGATGAGAGAGGACAGCACCGATCGGCTGCCTCCTGTGTGGCTCCCGTTCTCTGGGGAGAAGGTGTCCTGACCGGGAATCGACCCAGCAGCCTCTTGGTTCCTGGCTCGATGTGCACCGGCTAAGCCGCACCAGCTGGCTCTGACCTCTGTGCTCACCGCCAGAGTCCCTCTCAGCAGAACGGTGCTGAGGGTGGTCACGGGGAAGCAAAGACTTGGCCAACGTCGACGAAGCAGCTGTGTCAATAGGACGTCCCCCACATGAGCTGCAAAACGGCAGTGGAAGCACTTTTTTTATTCAGATGGTCAATGCTTCCTTTATGTTCTTCTCAAGTAACGTACGAGGGGCCAGTTTACCACAGGGAAGCCACACCGCTCCTCTCCCCGAGGCGGGTGTGTGGGCGCCCACGTCCGTGCAGATGCAGGTGGGAACCTCCGTTCGGGCAGGGTTGGCCAAGGCCGTCTGACGTCCTAGCCGAACCCTAACTTTGCTTCCTCCACCTGAGGGCCCCCCCACTATGGACAAGCCAGGACGCTGGGCTTTTAGGGTCTCTTCTGCGCTCCTCTTCTGACAAGTTCATCCGGGCAGTGGTCGGCAAACTCATTAGTCAACAGAGCGGCAAACCACAGCTCCTGAGCTGCATGTGGCTCTCGAGCGGCGGTTTGCCGACCGCTGATCTGCGGCATTTGAATCACGAGAGGTCGGGGGGCTCACGGCCTCAGCGTCTCCGCAGTCAGACCCCACAACTGACTGCATTAGGAACGGGCCCTCCAGACCTGCCTCCCCAGGCTGACCCCCTCCCCCCGCTTTAGAAAGGGCTGCATCGGAAGCAGCCCCAGGAGACCCAGGGCTGCACCTCCTCCCGCCGTGGACTGAGTGCACTGTCTACCTATTACAAAATACCACACGTGTAACTATTGCAGTGTTCGGGGGAACACGCAATTTCCCTTTGGCTCCACAGGTATAGCTCCCTCGATGAAGTAGTGAGAAATATAGAGTCCAGCGTGATTTATTTTCTCCCAAGAAATGCAGATCTGAGTTGTCTGCTTGTTCCCTAGCCTTCCTAAGGCTGTCTCCTACTCTCTCCTACCCCGTTTCAATGTAGTTTGCCTTAAAAGTTGTCATCTTTAGACATTTTTAAAAGATTTTAGCCAACTTAAGTTCATTCAATTCTAACAATGTAGTAATAAAATCATTTTAGTGCTACTCTAAGCCTTATTTATTTGAAGTGTTTTCACAAAAAGATAAACAGGATAGTTGACGGAAATAGACCTAGAAATGGAAGATGACTTGACGTGCCTGTGTTGCCATTGACTTTAAACCCCAAGACTCAGGGAGGTTCCGTTCCCTATGTTAACAATTTCAGAGATGTCCTCTGATTGAAGGGAAATGGATTGGTTGAATCTAAATTCCAGCTGCCAAATATAGCTCAGATGGTAGACCTAAAAACTACAAGGAGAAAACCCCTGCCCAAGGTTCCTCGAACCCAGGGGTCAGCAAACTCATCAGTCAACAGAGCCAAATACCAACAGGACGAGGATTGGAGTTTCTTTGGAGAGCCACATTTTTTACACTTAAACTTCTTCTAACGCCCCTTCTTCAACATGCACTCGCCCAGGCCGTGGTGTTTTGCAGAAGAGCCACGCTCCAGGGGCCAAAGGGCCGCCGGTGGCTCGCGAGCCGCGGTTTGCCGACCACGGGGCTAATCAATTTCTGGCTCTCCGTGGAAGAAGCGACTCCTATTTAAGCCCGGTTCCTGTGTGGAGAGGAGCAAAATCACCCCGGAAGGAAAGCTAGGCTCCCCAAACGGCAGCGCATGAATAAACCCGGCCGGATTAATAAAACTGGGACCGGAGTCCACCACGTCACCTCAGCCCAACAGAACGGCCGCCCCTCAGCTGTGTCCCTGCTTTAAAGAAATCTCGGTTGGATCTGCTGCTTTGCCAACCAAAAACCATCAGACACTTCCTGGCTTTCTACGGCCATCTTTTCTCTCTCGGGCGACCACGAGTTCAAGGTCAGCGGACGGTTCTGTAGGAGCTGGTCTCACCCCTGCCTGCACTGTTTCCCTGTCCCCTTCCGGCTCTACCCCCTTCTTATCGACAGCGACCTCCAGCCCCACCGGCGTGGCTCCGTGGTTGCGTGTCAGCCCAGGAACCAGGAGGCCATAGTTTGAACCCCATTGTGGGCTCGATGCCCAGTAGGGGGCGGCAGGAGGCAGCCAATCCATGATTCTCTCTCATCGTTGATGCTTCTATCGCTCTCTCCCTGAAATAAGTGTGTGTGTGTGTGTGTGTGTGTGTGTGTGTGTGTGTATTATAAATAAATTTGTAAATCTATACTACTAAAAGAGTAATATGCTAATTATACTGGGAGACCTTCCAAGAGAACTTCTGGAGATCCTTTCAGACACAACCATGGGGGCAGGGCTGAGGCAGAGGCAGTTAGGGGCAATCAGGCCAGGAGGGGAGGAGGGCAGTTGGGGGGATCAGGCCAGCAGGAGGGGGCAGTTGGAGATGAGCAGGGCAGTGTGGGGGGGCAGCTGTGGTGGATCAGGCCTACAAGGGAGAGCATTTGGGGGTGAGCAGGTCAGCAGAGGGGCAGTTGGGGGCAATCAGGCTATTGGGGGGCATTTAGGGGCAAGCAGGCCAGTGCGGGGCACTTGGGGGTTATCAGGCAGGCAGGTGAACAGTTAGGAGCCAGTGGTCCCAGATTGCAAGAGGATGTCCCAGATTGGAGAGGGTGCAGGCTGTGCTGAGGGACATCCCTCCACCCACCCCCATGCACAGATTTTGTGCACTGGGCCACTAGTGTGTGTGTGTGTGTGTGTGTGTGTGTGTGTGTGTGTGACTTCTATTGGGATTTTAGAGAAAGCGGGATAGAGACCACTGAGCCACACAGCCTTCCACCCTGGTCTCTATGTCCCCCCATCTGGGGGCTCTCAGCGGTGGTTTCTGTGGCTTCCAAACAATCGTTCCCAGAGTCAGTCGTCCCAGACATTTGCTTGTTGGCCTCCTCGACCAGCTTTGTGAGCTCAGAGGCTGTGTGAACTAGGAGAGAGGCAGATGTCCATTTGTGGAATCCTATCTAATAAAAGAGTAATTTGCAGATTGACCATCACTCCAACATATAAGAGGGCTGCCTCCATGTGGTCAAAGATCCTGCCCCCATGTGGACACAAGATAGCTACCACAAGATGGCCAGCAGGGGGAGGGCCATTGGAGGTTCCAGGCCCTGCAAGGGAGGGCAGTTGTGGGCGATCAGGGCAGCAGGGGAGGACAGTTGGGAGGGAGCAGGCCTGCAAGGGAGGGCAGTTGTGGGCGATCAGGGCAGCAGGGGAGGGCAGTTGGGAGGGATCAGGCCAGCAGGGGAGGGAAGTTAGGGGTGACCAGGCTGGCAGAGGAGGGAAGTTGGGGGCAAACAGGCTGGCAGGGGAGCAGTTAGACATCAATTAGGCTGGCAGGGTAGAGGTTAGCAGGTGATCAGGCTGGCAGGCAGAAGCGGTTAGGGGCAATCAGGGAGGCAGGCAGGTGAACAGTTTGGAGCCAGCAGTCCTGGATTGTGAGAAGGGTGTCCAGTAGGATCAGGCCTAAACAGGCAGTCGAATACTCCTTGAGGGGTCCCAGACTGGAGAGGGTGCAGGCTGGGCTAAGGGACATCCCCCATTCCCCCGTGCATTAATTTCATGCACCGGGCCTCTAGTGAGTGAATGAATGAACTATAACTTCCCAATAAATCCCCCCAATGAAGGCCTCGCTTCCATGCAGACCGGTGCACTGCGGGGAGGATCGCAGTGCGGCCGGCCCCTGTGTCCCCACGTGAGTGCCCCAGGGATGGAGCCCCTTCCCGGGGGGAGGTACATGCTCACAGCACGCGCACCTGCCGGCTCACAGACAAGCCTGGCCTGAGGGTGACTGAGGAGCCGCTGCCGCCCCCCCCCGCCCCCCGATTCCTACTGATGAAACGTTAACCGTGACCGTCTGCAGCTCGAACACAGAAACCTCAGCCTGGGAGGCTGTTATCGGGGAGGCCATGCCCAACCCAACAGCCACCCATTATCTCCTTCCCAGGGAGCGCCCCCCCACCTCTCAGACCCAGGGTTTTCCAGACGGCCTGGCTTTCCTCCTGTGGGGATGTCCACGTGGGGGCCGTGCTTCTGAGCGGCCTGGGACCCCCCTGAGAAGACCGGACTGTGTTCCCCTGCCCAAAGCCATCGCCGTTCTGCTGAGTCACCAGCCCGGCCTGGCGTTCTCCCCGCCGAGAGGTGTTTACATTCTCACCGAAATAGAAACAGCGAGGTCAGCAGCTCTCTGGCAGGAAGGAGCGCTGGCCTGCCTTCGGCGGCGGGGGTTTGTTTGTGGGAAAAGTGCCAGTGAGTCCAACGGAAACACTGATCCTCTCTCTGAGGCCTGCTGGAGATTTAATAAAATTCCGGTTTTCCTCCTAGTTTTATCTTTTAAAAAATATAGACTTTATTGATTTCTTACAGAGAGGAAGGGAGAGGGATAGAGAGTTAGAAACATCGACGAGAGAGAAACATCCATCAGCTGCCTCCTGCACACCCCCTACTGGGGATGTGCCCGCAACCAAGGTCCATGTCCTTGACCGGAATCGAACCCGGGACCCTTCAGGCCGCAGGCCGGTGCTCTATCCTCTGAGCCAAACCGGTTTTGCCTCCAAGTTTTATCTTAGGGTATCACATCTAATGAATTGAATCAGTTAACCAAACATTTGAAGATATAGCACTTGATTCTTAAAACTTTTTTAAAAATATATTTTTTACCTATTTCAGAAAAGAAAAGAAAGGGAGGGAGAGAGGGAGAGGGGGAGGGGGAGGGGGAGAGGAAAAGGGAGAGGGGGAGGGGGAGAGGAAAAGGGAAAGGAGGAGGGGGAGGGGCTCTGGTTTAGCTTCTCGAGGGAGGGAGAGGGAGAGGGAGGGAGAGGGAGAGGGAGGGAGAGGGAGAGGGAGGGAGAGGGAGAGGGAGGGAGAGGGAGAGGGAGGGAGAAGGAGAGGGAGGGAGAGGGAGAGGGAGGGAGAGGGAGAGGGAGAGGGAGGAGCAGAGGGAGGGAGAGGGGGAGGAAGAGGGAGAGAAACATCATGATGAGAGAGAATCATCGATCACACCGCACACAGGACTGAGCCCGCACCCGGGCGGGTGCTGGACCAGGAATCGAACTGTGACTTCCTGGTGCACAGGTCGACGCTCAGCCACTGAGCTGTGCCAGCCGGGTGACTCCTAAACCTTTTAATAATGACAGAAATAACCACGTTAGCCTCTAACTTTGAAAATCCAGATGGCCTTTCAAGTGGTTTTATAACGAGTCAAGTCAACCGCGATACATTAATCTCACTCAGCAGATTAATTCCAGTCGCCACAGGCCATCCTGCGGCTGAGCCCGGGACCGGTCAAGCACGCACAGAGCCGGAGTTCTCCCGTCCAGTCTGCCTAACCCCAGAGCCGGGGAGTGACCGGGCCATGGGCAGTGTGGTGACGCAGCAGGCCGTGCCTGGGGACTGAGGCGTGGAGAGAAGGGCTGATGGTGAGGAGAAAGGACACGGAGCGGGGAGGGGGTGGGGGAGCAGTCTTGGCGTGGGCCCCAGACCAGGTCCGGACAGGGACCCAGAGAGAGACATCTGGGACAATGACCTGTCGGCATTCTTGACCTGTTCCAGCAGCATGGCCAAGGAGGGCAAGGCCGGTGAGGGCTGTTTTTGCTTATGACTCTGAGCACAATAATCTCCTTTCCGTCCCCCGCACCTCCCTCTCTCCCGTGTGTCATCCGGTGGCCCGGGCTCTGGTTTCGCTTCTCGAGGCGAGCGCGTGCGTCTTGTACTAACTGGCCTCACCGGGCAATTGTGGTGGCACAAAGCCACGTGCAAAAACACCGATGAAGCCAGGGATTCGGGGACTGTTACCAGACTCGCCGTTGGACGTACAGTCACAGAGCAGGCCCACCTTCGGCAAGGGGCCGTCTGTGCCCTTCAGACTGCGGACACCGCACCGGCACGGCGGCGGCCGGCTGCCTCCCGGGCACACGCTGCGGGAAAACACCAGCTCGTCAAAAGGAAACGCCGGGCTGTGGATTCGGAAGGGGCTGCTATTTAAGTACAATAACGCTCAGCGTTTCAAACGGCCAGTTCTGCTTTCTCGCCCGTGCTGACCGGTGTGTGCGTGCGGGCAGGGTCACACGTGTGTTCCAGAGCGTTCGTTCACCTCCAGGCAGAGGGCGGTGCTTCCCCCCTTTTCCGCTTTCTGTTCCCGTGTCCCCCCAGCCGCCCGCACGCTTACTCAGCGGCTCTTGCCCTTCGTGGGCAGCAAAGCGCTTCCTGGTAAGAAAAAATAATCTCCGCCCAAACCCGTGTGGCTCAGTGGACAGAGCGTCGGCCTGCGGACGGAAGGGTCCCGGGTTCGATTCCGGTCAAGGGCATGGACCTTGGCTGCGGGCACAATCCCAATAGGGGGTGTGCAGGAGGCAGCTGATGGATGTTTCTCCCTCATCGATGTTTCTGACGCTCTATCCCTCTCCCTTCCTCTCTGTAAAAAAAAATGAATAAAAATATATTAAAAAAATAATAATTCCCCCCATACCCTCTCCTCCTACCTCCGGGTCTCCCCCCCCCCCCCCCCCCCCCGCCCCATCACCACACTATTGTCCATGGAGGAAAGAATAAAATAAAACAGAGAATCATAATTTTCAATTGCCTCTATTCTTCCTAGAACATGACAAGCAAGGTTATATTCTTGAATCTTACAGCAACATTTTACAGAAGAAATGAACCCTGCCGGTCCAAACACTGCCAGATCAGCCACTGTCAGGGAGGCGGCGAGCTGCCCGCACGAGTGCCTAACGGGGCCCAGGGGGGTCCACGTGGGAGGAAGGGAGTTGACCTTGACCTTGGCCATCGCTGACAGCGTGGGGGCACAGGAACGCCTCGCTCAGGGAGGGAACGCTGGGAATAAAGAACAGGAGACCCACATGTTGAAGGGTGGGGACGAAGCAGCAGAAGGGACGAGAGAAGCAGAGGAGGAGCAGGGAAAGGCGGGAGGGAAGGGAATAAGCAAACGATCGACGGCACGGCTGCTGCCAAAAAGGCAGAGGAGGCGAGGCCTGCGGCAGCCCGTGTCCACCTCAGAGCCCCCGCCAGCGGCTCTCTAAGGGGCCGGGGGCCGGAGCCGGATTGCACAGAAGCCCTGGGCGCGGAGGACAGACAGCGCGTGTAGGCGCGTGCGGCATGAATGCCGGTTCCGTCGCTCAGCAGGTGGAGGCGGAGGCAGAATCAGGAGAGAATCCTCTTCACCTTGTGGCTCGTTTTCGAGGAGGGAAGAGACAGAGTGTGAAGCCTCCCATACCTGTTTCAGACAGAGTTGTGTGTGTGGGGGAGGGGGGGAGGTACTGAGAAAGGGGAGCAGTGGGTGAAGTTACTCATGTTGGAAGAAGGGAGGAGGGAAAGAAAAGGGATTTATTTTAAGACAATCGATAAAGTCATCCCTTAGAACAGTGGTCGGCAAACTGCGACTTGTGAGCCACATGCGGCTCTCGAGCCGCGGTTTGCCGCTCTGCGGACGAATGAGTTTGCCGACCACTGGCCTAGACTCTCGATTCCAATAATGACAGGCTGTTGTTGCTCCTTGTGATGAAGCCCCTAGCCCAGCGGTCGGCGAACCCGTTCCTCCACAGAGTGGCCACAGTTTGCCAACCACGGACTTCGTGTGAGAAGGCGAGTAGAAGAAGGATGTGCAGGAACACATCTGGGATCTTTCCGGTGGCAGAAAGAGGGTGGGAGTCACCTGAAACGGCTCAGCTCTCCCAGCCACGTGGCAAGGCCGCCGTGTGTGAAACCAGCTGCCCCGAGAAACACGGGGGTTTCAAAGCCAGATGCAGGGCTGACGCCAGACTGGTCTACCCCTCCCACCTGCCAGTCCCATTCCTCCTCCCCCCACCCCACTCCATAACCCCCCCCCACCAGACTGGTCTACCCTTCCCACCTGCCCGTCCCATTCCTCCTCCCCCCACCCCACTCTATAACCCCCCCCCCCACCAGACTGGTCTGCCCTTCCCACCTGCCAGTCCCATTCCTCCTCCCCCAACCCCACTCTATAACCCCCCCCCCACCAGACTGGTCTACCCTTCCCACCTGCCCGTCCCATTCCTCCTCCCCCCACCCCACTCTATAACCCCCCCCACCAGACTGGTCTACCCTTCCCACCTGCCAGTCCCATTCCTCCTCCCCCAACCCCACTCTATAACCCCCCCCCCCCCCACCAGACTGGTCTACCCTTCCCACCTGCCAGTCCCATTCGTCCTCCCCCCACCCCACTCTATCACCCCCACCCCCCCACCCCGCAGCCTTTCTTCCTCCTCACCTCGTTCTCCCAAGCCCAACTCGAGTCGTGCCGTTTAGAAAAATCACCGTTGAGCCCAGTCGGTGTGGCTGCGTGTTTGAGCATCGACCTGTGAATCAGAAGGTCCCGGTTCAATACCCGGTTCAGGGCACAGGCCCGGGTGGTGGGCCCCATCCCCATTGTGGGGCATGCAGGAAGCAGTTGGTCCCTGAATCTCTCTCATCACAGATGCTTCTCTCTCTCGCTCCCTCTCTGAAGTCAATAAAGTATATTTTTTTTAAATCGCAGTTGAAGCCCCAGTCGGCTTGGCTCAGTGGATAGAGCATCAGCCTGCGGACTGAAGGGTCCCAAGTTCAATTCCGGCCAAGGGCACATGACTGGGTTGCGGGCTCATCCCCAGTGGGGAGCATACAGAAGGTAGCCGATCAACGGTTCTCTCTCATCATTGATGTTTCTATCTCTCTCTCCTTCTCCCTTCTTCTCTGAAATCAATAAAGAAATAATATATATTTTTTAAATCGCAGTTGAAAACTGCATCCGTGGCCTTTCGAACGACACAGCAGGTGCTGGGGGTGTTGCGTTTTCGGCACGCGCTGTCCCGGGTCCGTGTGCCAGCTGCGACTCTGGGCACAAGTCTGCAATCAGTTCTCAGAACTGCGGGCAGCTCGCCCTGCTGGGCAAACGCTGAGGCCGGCAGAGCTCTGGGGTTTGACCCAGTTACTAATCACAACTTGCAATTTTGAAGAAAAAAAAATTGGAATTAAACTTCTGTCTCTCAGCACTGCTCTCTTAATGGCAACAGATTAAAAATCACTTTGAATCAACTTTCATTCATGAGTGAAATGAACCATTGTTTTCAAGTACCTCTCCTGTCCCACCCCACACACATTTGACATTTAAAATGATCAATTTCTCATTAACACAATCTTTTCTCTAATTGAAAATTGGAGGTAATTTAGAAATGGGCGAATTAAAATTTCCCTTTTGCACACAGCTTTCAAGGAGAAAATCAACAGCCCTAGCAGGTTTGCCTCAGTGGATAGAGCGTCGGCCTGTGGACCGAAAGGTCCTGGGTTTGATTCCCGTCAAGGGCATGTACCTTGGTTGCGGGTAAATCCCTAGTAGGGGGTGTGCAGGAGGCAGCTGGTCGATGTTTCTCTCTCATCAATGTTTCTGACTTTCTATCCCTCTCCCTTCCTCTTTGTAAAAATCAACAAAATATATTGAGAAGCAGAAGAAGGAGAAGAAGGAGGAGGAGGAGGAGGAGGAGGAGGGGGAGGAGGGGGAGGAGGGGGAGGAGGAAGAGGAGGAGGAAGAGGAAGAGGAGGAGGAGGAGGAGGAAGAGGAGGAGAAGAAGGAGGAGGAGAAGAAGGAGAAGGAGAAGAAGAAGGAGAAGGAGAAGAAGAAGAAGAAGAAGAAGAAGAAGAAGAAGAAGAAGAAAGAAGAAGAAGGAGGAGGAGGAGGAGGAGGAGGAGGAGGATGAGGAGGAGGAGGAGGAGGAGGAGGAGGAGAAAATCAATGGCTCTAGCAGGTTTGACTCAGTGGATAAAGCGTCGGCCTGAGGACTAAAGGATCCTGAGTTTGATTTCAGTGAAAGGCACATGCCCAAGCCGTGGGCTCAATCTCCAGTAGGCATCATGGCAGTATTGCCAGGGGCCCAGGTACACGGAGAAGGGGGCGCTGGTCCCAGGGCAGCTGTCTGAGGACTGGACTGCAGTCCTGAACCATTCCAATGGCTTCCTCACTGAGATGAGCCTGCATCCAAGCTGGGCTCAGTCACAGCACCTCTGTGAACCGAGGACGTTCTGGAGACGTCTCCACATCGCCCTTCACCTTGGGACGGAGCATCCAGGGGCAGACTGCCTGAGGAAACCCGCCCAGACCAGGTCTCCAGGGCTCCGCGTGAACAGTACCGTAAGGCAGCACCCACGCAGGGCAAGGCAGGTGCAGGACACAAAACCACAATGAGCCCCCATGTCTGCGCTGCGGGAACACCTGCCAAGTCCCTTTCTGAGGGCCACAGGCTCGAGTGTGCCCGTGTCCTCACCTTCTACGTCTCGGTTCCCCCAGGAAAGATGCCAGGAGAGAAAAGAGCACTAACCTACAACCAGCCTTTCAGAAGTTGTTGAGAAGCAGGTGAGCCCAGAGGGAGGTGGATGTGCCATGACCTTATGCGATACAGAGGTGCCTTTGTCTGCATGGGAACACATGGCAGCCAGCTAGCGAGGTTCCGCTGATGAGCTGGTCACACCCCCACGCGGCCTCGGAAGCTCAATGTAAAGGCAAGAAGCTACCGCCTCTAACCAGGTGTCTCCGGCTACTAATGAAAGGGGACGCACACTGACACATAAACACCTCGACACAGGCCTCTGTTCAAGACAGAGGAAACGTCATAAACAGACTGTCACGCAGGACACATGTCCCAGCTGCTGCAGGACGCTGCTGGTGCCAAAGCACTCCAGCATCCCAAAGGCAGGACTGCCCGTTCCCCACCCCCCTCCCCTGCTGGGAGCCCCATCTCTGCCTGGGGCTGAGTCAGGAGCTTTCATGAAGCCCTGGCATCCACGGGTACAAAAACGATGCCTCACACACAGCTGGACCAGTCACACACAACTAGTAAGTACGGACTAGTCACACACAGCTGACGAGTATGGACCAGTCACACAGAACTAGTAAGTACAGACTAGTCACACACAGCTGGTGAATGTGGGCCAGTCCCATACAACTAATAAGTACAGGCTAGTCATACACAACTGGTGAGTGTGGGCCAGTTACATAGAACTAGTAAGTACAGACTAGTCACACACAGCTGGTGAGTGTGGACCAGTCCCATACAACTAGTAAGCACAGACTAGTCACACACAGCTGGTGAGTGTGGGCCAGTCCCATACAACTAATAAGTACAGGCTAGTCATACACAACTGGTGAGTGTGGGCCAGTTACATAGAACTAGTCAGCACAGACTAGTTTTCTGAAGGAAACGCAGAGGGTGGAGTTCTGGAGACAGCAGGCTCTCAACGTGGTGGGCAAGGCCCCAGCGAGGTGATGACAGCGCCCTGAGCACAGGCGCGGCTGCCTGCAGTGCCCGACGCAGAGCGCCGCTCCCAGGTGAAGGTCACATGGGAAAGCAAACCTCGGTGTAAACCAGCGTCGGACTGGGCCTCCTAAGCAAGGCCTTTCTGGCCACACTGACTCTTGAGCCAACATGGTCGCCATTCTATAGGGAGGAAGCATGAAGCCAGAGCGGTGAAGGGAGGTTCCCTGCATCGCACAGCAAATGAAAGACTGTTTTTAATAGAATCCGAATATTTGCAACCAGCAGCTAAAAAAAACACAAACCAATAATAGCTAACTTGTAAAAATCACAGGTTTTCATTCTTCACATGATTTTTCACGACTATTTGATTCTCTCACCTGCAATGTAAGTACAACTGACTGTCACTTTCATGTCATCTCTGAGGAGACGAAGCTCAGTGTGGCTGTTTACCTTCTCCAAGGTCACACACAGCTGGTGAATGTGAACAAGTCCCATAGAACTAGTAAGTACAGACTACTCATACACAGCTGCTGAATGTGGACGAGTCCCATAGAACTAGTAAGTACGGACTACTCACACACAGCTGGTGAGTGTGGAGGAGTCATATAGAGCTAGTAAGTATAGACTAGTCACACACAGCTGGACCAGTCACACACAACTAGTAAGTACGGACTAGTCACACACAGCTGGACCAGTCACACACAACTAGTAAGTACGGACTACTCACACACAGCTGATAAGTATGGACCAGTCACACAGAACTAGTAAGTACAGACTAGTCACACACAGCTGGTGAATGTGGGCCAGTCACATAGAACTAGTAAGTACAGACTAGTCACATACAGCTGGTGAGTGTGGGCCAGTCACATAGAACTAGTAAGTACAGACTAGTCATACACAGCTGGACCAGTCACAGACAATTAGTAAGTATGGACTAGTCACACACAGCTGGTGAATGTGGGCCAGTCACATAGAACTATTAAGTACGGACTACTCACACACAGCTGGTGAGTGTGGAGGAGTCATATAGAGCTAATAAGTATAAACTAGTCACACACAGCTGGACCAATCACACACAACTAGTAAGTACGGACTAGTCACACACAGCTGATGAGTATGGACCAGTCACACAGAACTAGTAAGTACAGACTTGTCACACACAGCTGGTGAATGTGGGCCAGTCCCATACAACTAATAAGTACAGGCTAGTCATACACAACTGGTGAGTGTGGGCCAGTTACATAGAACTAGTAAGTACAGACTAGTCACACACAGCTGGTGAATGTGGACCAGGCCCATACAACTAGTAAGTACAGACTAGTCACACACAGCTGGTGAATGTGGACCAGTCCCATACAACTAGTAAGTACAGACTAGTCACACACAGCTGGTGAGTGTGGGCCAGTTACATAGAACTAGTAAGCACAGACTAGTCACACACAGCTGGTGAGCGTGGACCAGTCACATAGTACTAGTAACTATGGACTAGTCACACACAGCTGGTGAGTATGGACCAGTCACACAGAACTAGTCAGCACAGACTAGTCACACACAGCTGGTGAGTGTGGGCCAGTCCCATACAACTAGTAAGTACAGACTAGTCACACACAGCTGGTGAGTGTGGGCCAGTCCCATACAACTAGTAAGTACAGACTAGTCACACACAGCTGGTGAGTATGGACCAGTCACACAGAACTAGTAACTATGGACTAGTCACACACAGCTGGTGAGTATGGACCAGTCACACAGAACTAGTAAGCACAGACTAGTCACACACAGCTGGTGAGTGTGGACCAGTCACACAGAACTAGTAAGCACAGACTAGTCACACACAGCTGGTGAGTATGGACCAGTCACACACAACCGGTACATCAGGAGTGAAACTCAGTGCGGTCCCGACAGCCCATGCTCTCACCGCTGTCCGTCCACCTTCATCTCTCCCCTTGTTCTCTATGGAAACACCCTGTGGTGACTGACCCATCAGGCACCAGACACCCGCCTGGGGAAGAGCCGTCCTGCCTCTGTGCTCCAAGGCAAACAGCCCGGGGGGTGCCTGTGGGTGTAGCCCCCAGGACCAGCATCTGCCGGAGGCGGCAGCCGCACCCGCTGGCCTGCCGCAGCTGCACCACCGCGAGGCGCCCTCACGCGGGGCCTCACATCTGCTGTGTCCGTCTCCCCACAGACGCAGTTGTTTGTTCTGTAGAAACAAAAAAACACCCAGCACCCATCCGCTGCTTCAACCCTCTCTGCGATCTTGCCAAAAGGTCTGGAAACGTGGACGTCCCAGGAGCGCTCGCTCCAGCTGGGACAGCTGCCACCGGACAGCTTCTTGCTCAAGTTGAGGTCAAGTTGCTGAATACCACAGGCCCCACCACCAGAATTTTTTTTTTTTAAAGTAGATGTTGTAGACATGCATGGAAGACTTGCAACCTGCCTCAGGGGCATTACAGGGCCCTGGAGCCAATGACTGGTCTAGGGCCGTGGTCGACAAACTGCGGCTCTCGAGCCACAGGTGGCTCTTTGGCCCCTTGAGTGTGGCTCTTCCACAAGATATCACGGCCTGGGCGAATCTATGTTGAAGAAGCGGCATTAGAAGTTTAAGTTTTAAAAATGTGGCTCTCACAAGAAATGTCCATCCTGGTCCTGTTGAGATTTGGCTCTGTGGACTCATGAGTTTGCTGACCACTGGTCTGGGGCCTTAATCGTGGAAACCCTGTTCAACGGCAACCACCCGCACGCCAGAGGGAGGGTGCCTCCCCCCCGTCTGGGCTGTGCCGTGGCAGCTGTGGTTCTCCTCTCCCTACTGCCCTGCGTCTGCTTGGATTTCGGTTGTTCCCTCAGCCCAGGAAGACCTTCTGTGACCTCCTCCTCCTGCTGGGTCAGAAATGGGACCAGCCAGCTCGGAGGATGTGAAACACACAAGGGCCACATGACTGGGGGTCAGGTACTGGCCATGACCTTGGGAAACCCACGTCTCTTCTCAGGTTTAACCCCGGCCCCCACTTCTGAAGAAAGCAGAATGGTTACCCAATAGCCTCTCTTCGGTTTAAAGTGTTCTCACGGCCAGTAACTGAACAAATGCATGTTGACTACTACTTTTTTAAACGGTTTAAAAAAAAATGTATGGCCGAGACCGGTTTGGCTCAGTGGATAGAGCGTCGGACTGCGGACTGAAGGGTCCCGGGTTCGATTCCGGCAAGGGCATGTACCTTGGCTGCGGGCACATCCTCAGTAGGCGGCATGCAAGAGGCAGCTGATCGATGTCTCTCTCTCATCGATGTTTCTGACTTTCTATCCCTCTCCCTTCCGCTCTGTAAAAAATCAATAAAATATATTTTAAAAAAATGTATGTATGTTTTTATTGGTTTCAGAGAGGAAGGGAGAGGGAGAGAGAGAGAAACATCCATGATGACAGAGAATCATGGATCGGCTGCCTTCTGCACGCCCCACCCACCCTGGGGATGGAGCCGGCAACCCGGGCCTATGCCCTGACTGGGCATCAAACCCTGACCTCCTGGTTTATAGGTCGACGCTCAACCACTGAGCCACGCCAACTGGGCTAAAATAAAATGTTTTAAGCTTCAAGGGTGCCTTTTACGTCTACCATTCCAGAACTTTGTATAGCTAAGCTCGCCTTAACCCTGCTCAAGGCCATAAATGAAGTCCTCTCCCTCCTGGTGTCTGTCACTTCAGAACTAAGCGTTTCAATGTGGCCAGCATTGTGGCAAAGATTAAGACAGATTTGAGTAAGAGAACCCCCGTCCGTCCTGACCTCCCCGGGGATCACGAGTAACGCCACCGCCCTCTCGGGACCCCTCATTTCTCAGGTGCCAAAAGGAGAAGCCGGTCTGAAGTCTCCCCCAGGTTTCACGCCGCTGTTTTCCTGATGTTGTGAGGTAGAAGCAGGCACTGAACCTCAGAGCACAGACAAACTGAGCCTCTGGGTTCCCTTCGGTGTCTGAGACTCCGCGGCTGAAAACATGGTTTCGGTCCCGGCTCTCACACACGTGATCCCCCTCCGGGAATGAAGCAGGAGCTCACAGCCACCACCCCTCCCATCCCCCTCCCCATTCCTCAAGCCGATGCTTCCTGAACGTGGTCACACTTTGGAAGCACCTCGGGAATTTAAAAACCAATGGCGCCCAGTGCTGCCCTCCCCCGCCCCCCGTTAGATTTGGTGGTGAGGAAGGAGGCCAGGGCTCCAACGCAGTCTCCAATCTGAATGCGTGCAAGAACCACCTGGTCATTTTTCAAAACCTGCCACTGCCCAGCCCCCTCCAGATTCAGATGCGCTGGCCTGTGAGACCGGGCACTGCCATGTTTTAACCCACCCCCCCGCGCACCCCACCCCCGCCGCCCCCGATTCTCATGCACAGGCAGGTGGAGAGCACCTCCTCTCTCTCTCTTCACAACATCTTCCTCATTGCTCGTCTCGACCGGATTATTCCGTCCACACTGGTCACTCGTCAAACACGACCTTGGACCTGATTACAGGTGCAGCGCCAGCCCTTATGCATATGAACCAGGGGCCCCGGCTTCCTGCTGGTTTCTCTACAGCCATCCTTCTTATCTTCTCGGTCACCCAGACTCCTCATTCCGGGACCTGCCTTCCCCTCCCGGGCTCCAGCTTGTGACCTCACTTCTTTTCACCGCCGTCTGCCTGCTCTCCTCCCCAGTCCTCTCTGGGACCTGAAAGCCCGTGCCCACTACGCCCGGCTCCCTCTGCATCCTGGCTTATCCCGATGAGAATCTCCTAGGATCGCGCCTCCCTGCTGTTACAGGGAATCCAAAAGAGAGACCACGTGGGGGGACAAACTGCCAATTGTCGCCAACAACTAACCAAACAGCAGGCATATAAAGAAGAGAAGCGAAAATCACATACACAAACAGGTGAACGATTTATAAAATGTGACATTTTCTTTCCTTCCACATTGGCTGTAGCTCTGCCCAGGCACCTTCAGAAAGGATCAATCTAGAAAAAAAAGGACAAAAAATGAAAACGGTGTATGATCGAGGGAGTGGGGGAGTCACCAAAAGAAAGTGAAAGCAACGATTAAAATGAGTCCCCAGGGGTGTATGTCTTGGTCAAATAGCAAATGTAAGTTGTAATTTCTTTTTTACTCCAGGTATTCACTTCTGTACATGCTCTGCATTGGTAATTTTATACCCTTTTTCTTAAATACAAGCTATAAACGCCTCCTGCTTATGTCCTATTGTCACTAAGTCACGGTGTTGTGTCAACCACCGCAAGGCCATCCCTCTCCCTCCTCTTGGTCTCTCAACACGTCTCTCCATCCACACTCACCTTTAAGTGTCAGCTTTCCTGGCTCTCTCTCTCTCTCTCTCTCTCTCTCTCTCGGCCCCTCTTTCGTTCCCGAGTACTGTCTTCTCACAGAGAATGTCTTCCAAAGGGTGTCAGTAAAGTCCCCAGTTATTCCCTTTCCCTCTAAATGTTTTTCCTTGCACCTTCCTTCCTTTTTTTTTTTTTTTAATGTTTTTATTGATTTCAGAGAGGAAGGGAGAGAGAAACATCAGTGATGAGAGAGAATCATGGACCAGCTGCCTCCTGCACGCCCCACCCTGGGGATCGAGGCCACAACCAGGGCCTGTGCCCTGACCGGGAATCGAACCGGTGACCTCTTGGTTCATGGTCAATGCTCAGCCTTGGAGCAGGTTGTCAACCTTGGAGAACTCGCTTCCACTGTGGAACGCTTTGCCCCCCCCCCCAACCCCTCCCCACAGCTCTGCCCTGTCTCTCCGCCGCCCTCGGCTCCCAGGACCTTCCTGCTGCCTCCCTCCGCGTGGGCTCAGCACTTTCCAGCACCTGTGAGCTCATCAGCGGCCACTTTCTTCTCAGCTTCCATTCCTTCACCCCAAGGAAAACCACACCAATGCCTGGATCCTGAGCGTTTGGGCATGTGTGCCCCAGAGAGAAGGGAGGGAGGAGGATTTGTGGCAGTTGTGACCGGGCCAAACCTGGGAGCAGTCCTGCCCCCACCCCCACTTCCCCACCCCCCAGCCCTGGAGGAGATGTTGTCAGAATAGACACTGGGAAACAGCAACAACACAAGCACCAGAGGGTTTCCTTCCTCAAACCGAGGTCCCGTGCCCCTGGGGGCCCGAAGGCAGGCTGAGCTAGGCAGAAAGGGCGTTGGGGGTGCCTGTCACCTGAGGTCTCCACGTGGCCACGTGCAAATCATCCCAGAAGCCACCCTGGCCAGAGTTCATGGAGTCTGAGGCTGGGAGTTCAGCCGTGAAATAAAGATCCGATGGTGTCCACGCCACCCACCCACCATCGGCCAGGGGGAGGCTTCCTTTCACAGAGATTTCAGTAGCGCAGGCTTCCTCGCGAGGAGCTGCAGCACCAAGGCGTTTATCCAGAAGATATAATTCAGGAGAGTATCTCCATCAAAATGATTTTCGTTGTTTTCTGCTTCCGAATTCACGAATACTAAACGGTGATTCTGGAGTAGAATGCTACCTCTGTTATAACGCGACAGTCCCGTCATTTTTCTCTTCCCTAAACTCTCTACAGTTTAAATCTGCTTCAAATAAAAATCCGGTTAAGTAGAAACACACAGAGTCTGCCAAGGAGAAAAAAAAAAAAAAAAAAAAGAGGAAAGGACTTGACCTTTGCTCTAGATTTCAGTCTAGGAATTTGTGGGACTTGAATGCTACATGTTTGTTCCAAACCCTGAAAACCCACAATGTTTATGGAAGTCTGAGAGAGTCACTTCTTCTCACTGAGCGTTCTCGGGGCCACAGAACAGGCACGCTCTGCTAGAATTACAAGTTTGCACAAATTCAAGAGAGAAAAAAACGGCGCCGATTCCCCGTGCAAAAGGTTTAGTCATTCAAACCCATGAAGTCACGGGGGAGATGTGTGGCCCCGGGTAATTTTCCGCACTATCATTAGCTCGCTTCCCTGTTCCGATTTGAGTACCAGTGTATTGGGATTCTTCTCCGGAGATAAAAACAACCCCAAAAAACAACCACATGCAAATAATAACGATCCTGTGAATGCCCGGTAGTTGTAACACTTACGGCGTGTACACGTTTTCAGTGAATTATCTGTGTCTTCATTTTCTCCTCGTGATCATCGCCCTGGCCATTCCTCCCTTTCCACAGGGCCCTGGTGCACCCTGGCTGAAAATGCTGAGTCACGGTGACAGGAGGCATTAAGCAATCGCCTGCTCAGAATGACCTAATGAAGAAACCTCGATGATGGGTAGCTAAACAACGACCCATGTGGAAGTTGGCCCATGACCAAATGGCTATCGTGCGCTTGAGCTGAGCTCTATGAAGGCTACCAGGATTGCTCTGTGGTTGAGCATTGATCTATGAACTGGGAGCTCATGGTTGAATTCCTGGTCAGGGCACAGGCCTGGGTTTCAGCCTGGATCCCTACTAGGGGGCCTGCAGGAGGCAACGGATCAAAGATTCTGTCTCATCACTGATGTTTCTTTCTCTCTCCCTCTCTGAAATCAACAATCCTACCTAATAAAAGAGTAATAGGCAGATGGACCATCACTCCAACACACAAGAGGGTTGCCCCCCATGTGGTCAAAGATCCTGCCCCCCGTGTGGACACAAGATGGCCATCACAAGATGGCCAGCAGGGGAGGGCTATTGGGAGGTTACAGGCCCTGCAAGGGAGGGCAGATGTGGGCGATCAAGCCTGCAGGGGAGAGCAGTTAGGGGTGACCAGGCTGGCAGAGGAGGGAAATTGGGGGCAAACAAGCTGGCAGGGGAGCATTTAGATATCAATTAAGCTGGCAGGGGAGTGGTTCGGGGGTGATCAGGCTGGCAGGCAGAAGCGGTTAGGGGCAATCAGGGAGGCAGGCAGGCGAGCAGTTTGGAGCTAGCAGTCCTGGATTATGAGAAGGATGTCTGGTAGGATCGGGCCTAAATGGGCAGTTGGACATCCCTCTAGGGGTTCCAGATTGGAGAGAGTGCAGGCTGGGCTGAGGAACACCCCCTGACCCCCGTGCATGAACTTTGTACACCAGGCCTCTAGTATATACATGTTTTTTAAAGACTATATGAGGAAACAAATTGGCCTCACAAAAATACAGATTTCCTACAATATTGGACCAGGCCTTCCAGCTTTACAAAATGCTGGAAGGCATAGCCAGCACGGCCACACTTTCCTAAAAGGGAGGACTAGTTTCTCAGAGTCATCATAATAACAAGGGGCTAACATTCAGCACAGTCATCAATGCCACTTAAGGCTTGAGGAGACCAAAAATGCATCGTAGCCAGAATATTTTGGAACACGCAGCAGAAAAATCTGGTCACCTTCTTCACAGCAGCAGCCACAAAACTCATCTTTCAAATCTCAGAGCGCTCTCCCAGGACATTGATCCTCAAATTAGTAATAGTTGTTCAACATCATTTTTAAAAAAAACAAACAAACAGTTTTATATGTCCTTATGGCTTTGTTTGTTTTGCTCACTGTATCTTGCTGTTCTCTTTTCTTTAAAAAATATTTTCATGTCCTAAATGGTTTGGCTCAGTGGACAGAGCATCGGCCTGCAGACTGAAGGGCCTCAGTGATGTGCTGTGGGGGCAAGGAAGAGGAGCATTTATCCCAACGGGAGACTTGGAGAAACTTTCTGGAAACGAAGACACACAAGCTACGCTATGAAGGAACGAACAGGACGAACAGGGCGGGGAGAGGGAGCGAAGAGCAGCACAGAGGGAACATGACATAAGCAAAGGCCCAGAGATGTGGACACAACTGAACCCCGAGTACCTTCTCCGTGACGTGCTCAGACCCATTCGCTACCAGAATGCGAAGCTGGAATGTGGGAGTTCGGGCCGGAGACACAGATAGGCCAGTGCGAGAGAAGCTGGTGTCCCGGGTTAGTAAGATTCGACTTGATAATCTGCCTGTCTGGGTTCAACGCAAAGACAACCATCTACCAGTTCTGTGACTTTGGGCGAGTTACTTCAACTCCCAGAGCCTCCATTCACTCAGGGAAAGGCTTTATTTTCAATGTCCTTAACTATTGTCATATCCTACTACAAAGAACCCATAAACTCAAGGTTAAAAATGATCATCAGAGCAAAAAAGGCCTTAGACAGTCTCCTCCAACCTACGCATTTCCCATGTATGGGAGCTGAGTTCCGAGGAGAGCAATGACTTGTCCACAAAGCAGCAGAGCCGAGAGAGCAAACCTGAGTTCCAGCCTCCAACGCTGAACCTTTCTTTCTTCCGGAAGTTAAACCAAAGGCTGAAGCAGCCAATGAGCGAAAAGCAGACAGAGGCGGCCGTCCAATGCCAGTGCCATGAGAGATGCCATTTTTTTTTTACGGTGGGACACGAATGGAAGGTTGAGAATTAAGGCGGGGTCAAGCAGTGGGCTGTGGCTGCTACATCGCCTGGTGTCGCTTTCCTCCTGGTGCAAAGCACCATGAGCTCACGGCTTGGCACATACGGTATACTGCGAGAGGCATGCATTTTTTCTCCTCACCGGAGGACATGTCCACTGATTCTGGAGAGAGAGGAAGGGAGGAAAGGAGGTGGGGTGGGGAGAGAGAGGGAGAGAGGGAGAGAGGGAGAGAGGGAGAAGGGAGAGAGAGAGGGAGGGAGAGAGAGAGAGAGAGAGCGAGAGAGACAGCGAGAGAGAGAGAGAGAGAATCAATCCGTCACCTCCTGTACTCACCTGGGCCAGGGATCAAACCCGCAAGCTAGGTATGTGCCCTGACCGAAAATTGAACTTGCAGCCTTTTGGTGCATGGGACAAAACTCCAACCAAGTGACCCACTGGCCATGGCAAGGCAGGCATCTTGACAGAAGCCAGGCCAGGTTCCTGTCCCTGTTCTGCCATTGACTAGCTGTGCAACTCGAGTCCAAACTCTTCTGTGTATCGGCAAAGTCTAACAAGAACGCCTTACCAACGTACGAAGCTCGAATGAATTAGCATTCATGGGCACGATACCATATTGCCTGGCACACAGGGGCACCTACATGCTTGCTTTCTCTATTCCTCTTAACAGTCATAGAGGAATATCACCACAGACACCAGCTGAGTAGATGCAATCACACACACACACACACACACACACAATGAGTGGCCAGATTATTATATGTTCAGAGATCGTAATAATCTGGCCACTCAGTATATACCCAGACAACGTATTCTCAAGACATCCCAGAGAATCTAGGAGGGGACAATAGTCTGTTTTACAGACTTATTTCCTATCTTCTAGAGTTTAGCCTGACTCACTAGTTCCTGGAAAGCTGAAGACAGACGAGGCAACAGCTCAGAGACCAAAGATCAGAGTCTGGTTTGACTCGGGGGAGTCGTTTGCCAGTAGGAAAGGACACGGAGTGGGTTAGTGGGGCAGCTGTGGTGTCTGTCAAATGCACTGGAAGGTAAGATCTGTCGAACGGGTGGAGCAGAGAAAGAAGCTCTCAGGGGCGCGGTGCTGTCTCACACACACACACACAGCTGTGGGCCCGGGGGCCGGAGGCCTGCTCTGTCATCATGAACAGCGCTGGCCGGGAGGTATTTTTAGTGCATTCCACCGTGAGCAACAGGACAGCAGGAGTAAGCACTTTCCTTCAACCGCCTGGTCTTTAAAGGAAGAAACTCTACAGATTTGCCTGAAGTCACCCCGGGCCTGGCTCTGTGGACCCCCCCTACCCCCCGTGACTCCAGCCGCCGGGGAAGCAAGCAGAGGTCCCGGCAGGACATGCCGTAAACAGGGTGCGCGTGGGAAAGGCGAACTATGTTTCGCTGCTGCTTCTTTCCTTCCCCAAATGTGCTAACTTCTCCATCGAGGGTGCTCAGCACACCCTCCCCGTGGAGACAGCCAGGCAGGACACAGGGGGACGCAGCTCTCCACATCCTTCTCCTCTGAGGTCTCACAAACACGGTCGTTTATGTATTTTTTTTTAATTTTTAAACTAGAGACCTGTTGCAGGAAGATTCCTGCAAGAATAAGGCTTTCTGCGGCCTGAGCCAAATTCCCTCCCGTCTCCTCTGCCTCACTCTCTCCCTTCTCCACTGCCTTGCTTCCTCCCGTCTCTGCTGCCTCGCTCACTCCCTTCTTCCCACCCCTTTTGCTTACTTTTCCGCAGCTTTGCTCCCTTCTGCAGGGCTTGGCTTTCTTCTACGCCATCTTCTGTGGCTGCATATGCAAATAAACCGCCATGGGTTGGGTTAATTTTCATACTCGCTCTGATTGGCTGATGGGTGTGGCAGAGGTACGGTCAATTTGCATATTACTATTTTATTAGATAGGCTATTTGTATTGATTTCAGAGAGGAAGGGAAAGGGTGGGAGAGAGAGAAACATCCATGATGAGAGGGAATCACCGATCGGCTACCTCCTGCACACCCCACGCTGGGGATGGAGCCCACAACCCGGGCCTGTGCCCTGACCGGGAATCGAACCGTGACCTCCTGGTTCATAGGTCCATGCCCAACCACTGAGCCACACGGGCCTCGCTCACAAGTATGTTTATTTGCTAAAGTCAGACCACATACCACTTCTCTTCCCATTTCCCATTCTAACGTATTCCGAACCCTGACCTCACAGGCAAGGTGAGGGAAAGAACGAATCTCTCTCTAACTCATTCTCCCGTTTCCTGTTTACAAGACTTTGACTGAAGACATTGGAAGACACAGACGGGTCTCACTCACTTTCCAGCCTCCCCCTGAGGCCCCGCGAAGGGTCAGGTGTTCTTGTGGACGTGGGACACCGAGATACGACACAGGTCTTACCTCACCCACTCGAGCTAACGGGCAGACAGTCCTGAAAACCAGGCACTGGGCTGCGAGTGCAGTGAAAGAGGTAAGCACAGAGGAAAAGGGTTCATCCTGCCCAAAACGGTGTGGCTCTGTGGATAGAGCGTCGGCCTGCGGACTGAAGGGTCCCAGGTTCGATTCCAGTCAAGGAAGGTGCCTTGTACCTTGGTTGCGAGCACATCCCTGGTGGAGAATGTGCAGGAAGTAGCTGATTGATGTCTCTCTCTCATCGATGTTTCTAACTCTCTATCCCTTTGCCCTAACTGGTGTGGCTCAGTGGATAGAGAGTCGGCCTTCGGACTGAAGGGTCCCAGGTTCAATTCCCACCAAGGGCACATGCCTGGGGTGTGGGCTCGGTCCCCACTGTGGGGTGCCTCTCATCATTGATGTTTCTATCTCTCCCTTCCTCTCTGAAATCAATAATATATATTTTTTAAAAAGTTCAGGAAGGAAAAGCCGTGTCTAATGATTTCAGGCCTGACCTGGTGACAGCTATAGAAGAAAAATGAGTCTCATTCTCTGATAACTGTCCTTAGAAGCCACTCAATTTAAAATTTGCCCATATGTCAGCACAGTCCACTCGAGCGATAGCCAAGCGGACAGGGCTGGGAGGAAGCAACTGAGTGCTCTCTCCCTGCCCCCCTCCTCCTCCTCCTCCTCCCCCCCCCCCCAAGGACACAGCCGGAAGCGAACTGTCAGCTGTGCCGGCTGGTCGCTTGGGGGCTGCCCTAATTCCAGGCATCTCGACTTCATCTCTGCTGTGATTTCTCTACGTTAATCAACATCGAATGCCTGCCGCTGAGGAGAGCTTAAATTCTTCCTACTTTTCTCGATGCATTTATAGTGTGGCTATTAGTTATCTTTCTATCTTTCAACAATGCTATAGCCCAGTGGTGGGCAAACTCATCAGTCCACAGAGCCAACTATCCACAGGACCACAATTGACATTTCTTCGGAGAGCCACATTTTTTAAACTTAAACTTCTTCCAACGCCATTTCTTCAACACAGACTCGCCCAGGCCGTGGTATTATGTGGACGAGCCACACGCAAGGGGCCAAAGAGCCGCATGTGGCTCGTGAGCCACAGTTTGCCGACCACTACTTGTAGCCCCACCAGCGTGGCTCAATGAGTGTCGACCTATGAACCACGATGTCACGGTTCGAGTCCTGGTCAGTGTGTATGCCCATATTGTGGGCTTGATCCCCCGTGTGGGGTGTGCAGGAGGCAGCTGCTGAATGATTCTCTCTCATCATTGATCTGTGTCTCTCTCCCTCTCCCTTCCTCTCTGAGTCAACAAAAATATATTTTAAAGGCAAATAAATAACACTATATTTAAATCTCTATTTCTTTTTTAAATATATTTTATTGATTCTTTACAGAGAGGAAGGGAGAGGGATAAAGAGTTAGAAACATCGATCAGCTGCCTCCTGCACACCTCCTACTGGGGATGTGCCTGCAACCAAGGTACATGCCCTTGACCGGAATCGAACCTGGAACCCTTCAGTCCACAGGCCGACGCTCTATCCACGGAGCCACACCGGTTTTTGCTAAATCTCTATTTCTTATTCCATCCGAGTGCCCAGAATCTCTTGCAGCACCCCTCCCCACCTCCCCGTGGCATAATGGCAGGTAAGGTCCTGGAGGATGAGCAGTTCCGCCCCATCCTCTTCCCTCTCTGCACCGAGGCTAGGAGGGAGTGAGGGAGTGAGCGACAGCAGGAAGGCAGCCCGTTTGCCCTCGGGCCCTTTCTCTCCGCTGACACCCGCCCGCTCCGTGGGCCTTACTTTACCTTCCACCTGGCGCTTCCTACAACTTCAGGTTGTGCTGCCAGCGCAGCAGCGCCCCTGGTTTCGCCCACAGGAGGCTGGAGGCTGGACGCCTTGGCTTCCCCAAACACATCTCGGTGTCTTTGGAGAGGATGCCTCTGGGGTCGGGCCGGCGTCGATGCCACCTGCCCGCGCCGCCTGGGGAGAAGGACCCAAGGTGCCGCTGGCCGCAGCGGCTGCCCAGAGTCAGCTCCGCTCTCCGGCGGGCCAGCTTTGCCATCACGGGAGGAGTCTATACGATGTAGTCAGAATCGGGGGAAATGTGCAGTTTTCAGCACCCGGTACACCAGCTGTTTCTGCAAAACCATGACCCGCTGCCCTGTGCATGGGCAATGTGTTGCTAATAATGAAATCTTGTCTTCCTAACAGGTCTCATCCACCTATTTTCTTCAACCCGGTTCACTGTTTCAGTAGGAAGATGGCTCACAATTTCTTTAACGAGATTAATGCGCTCTATCCTTCCCTGTATAAAAAAGTCCCCATCTTGCTGAAACCAGTTTGGCTCAGCGGGTAGAGCGTCAGCCTGAGGACTGAAGGGTCCCGGGTTCGATTCCGGTCAAGGGCATGTACCGTGGCTGTGGGCACATCCCCGGTGGGGGTGTGTGCAGGAAGCAGCTGATCGATGTTTCTCTCTCATCGATGTTTCTGACTTTCTATCCCTCTCCCTTCCTCTCCGTAAAAAAATCCATAAAATATATATCTTTTTAAAAAGTCCTCATCCTTTGACGGACTCCAGCCAATAAGTATGCGTTGTCCCGTTCGTGTGGCAGACTCTATGTGATAGGGACCGGGACTTAGTTCTGGCTTTTTTTTCGAGGAAAAGTGTTGGAAAACAATCTGCTTAGACTCAGTGGCTAGAGCGTCGGCCTGCGGACTGAAGGGTTCCAGGTTCGGTTCCAGTCAAGGGCATGTACCTTGGTTGCAGGCACATCCCCAGTAGGAGGTGTGCAGGAGGCAGCTGATCGATGTTTCTAACTCTTTATCTCTCTCCCTTCCCTAAGAGCTTAGGCGTCCCCTAATTCCGTCAATAACAATGTACCTACCTATAGAGTTTAAGTTTAAACCATGTGGCTCTCCAAAGCCATTTCCATCGCTGTCCTGTTGATATTCGGCTCTGTGGACTGATGAGTTTGCCGACCCTTGGCCTACACCAATAGCACCTGCGCCCTAAGAGACGGCCTTAGACAGGACTGTGGCGAGTAGAAGGCACCAGGCCCGAGCATCGGGGCGGCTCTTCGTGTTTCCTCCTCAAGGACACGGCACGCAGGAAGGTCACCGCTAACCCGGATGGCACAGATAACAACTCAGTACTTTGGTGTGACTTGGGGATGGCAGAGCGCCGTAATCACGCCCCTCGCTCCTGACAAGCCTCCAGGGAGACCGTGTCCTCTGATTTCACGAGCTCAGCAGCGTGCCCGACACCAGCACTGCATGACCCACGGCAACGCCCCTCGGTACATTCCTTCCCTGAGGACATCGTGGGCCCCTCCCTGTGAGGGTTCAGTTTTTACATATGTTTTATTGATTTTTACAGAGAGGAGGGGAGAGGGACAGAGAGTCAGAAACATCGATGAGAGAGAAACATCCATCAGCTGCCTCTTGCACACCCCCTGACTGGGGAGGTGCCCGCAGCCAAGGTACAGGCTCTTGACTGGGACCTTTCAGTCTGCAGGCTCTGTCTACTGGCCAAACCGGTTTCGTTCGGGTGATAATCCTGGGTGAGGCGGAGTGCTTCCTCCCCAGGTTTGTGGTGTGTGCACACCGTCTCCGTCACATGTCTGGCCCTGGCCGGGATGAGCCGGTAGCAGTGTTCCTGCCTGGCAGACAGGGCGCCTGCCCCAGGTCTGGCTCCAGTGCAGCCGCCGGCCCCGCTCCCCGGACAGATCACGTGTCATATCTGTAGGGCAGTGTTTCATCACCAGGAAATCGTGTTCAAAGAGCTGGGAACTGAGTTTGATAACGTTTATCTTTACCACTCCATCTCCCTGAGTTGGTGGTTGTGGAACCATTGGAGAAACACTTAAAACTACATTTTCATAAGGCTCAGAAGCTGGGGGGAAATGTTAAACCTCTCAGATGTCAAGATAACAGGTCAGGGGGGTCCGGGCCTCCACGGAAGCTCGGCCCTGGCAAGCCTGTGGCGGCGGCTGTGGTCCCCATCTCTGCAGGCCCAGGACCAGCAAGGGGTTCACGTTTGTTAAAAAAACAAAAAACCAGATAATCATCATAATAATAATCATAATGAAACAACCATTTGGTTATCCACCAGTTCCGGTCCATATGGAGGTTCATGTGGTTTTTGGAATCAGCAATTTCATTTCACGACCGCTGAGTCATCGCGCCACCGCGGCCTCTGCAGGCCACACGGGTCGCCCGAGTAATCGGCTGTCGTGGTGAGGGCAGTTCATGCCATATGCACGGTGCCCAGGCTCCTCCCTCGGCAAAACCCAGAGGCATGGCATGTGGATGAGGAGAGAGTCACGGCACGTGGACGAAGAGAGAGCCACAGCATGTGGACGAAGAGAGAGCCACGCCATGTGGACAAAGAGAGAGTCACGGCACGTGGACGAAGAGAGAGCCACAGCATGTGGATGAAGAGAGAGCCACACCATGTGGACAAAGAGAGAGTCACGGCACGTGGACAAAGAGAGAGCCATGGCATGTGGACGAAGAGAGATCCACGGCACGTGGATGAAGAGAGAGCCACGGCAAGTGGACGAAGAGAGAGCCACGGCACGTGGACGAAGAGAGAGCCACAGCATGTGGACGAAGAGAGAGCCACAGCATGTGGACGAAGAGAGAGCCATGACATGTGGACAGAGAGAGAGCCACGGCACGTGGACGAAGAGAGCCACAGCACGTGGACGAAGAGAGAGCCACGGCACGTGGACGAAGAGAGAGCCACGGCACATGGACGAAGAGAGAGCCACGGCACGTGGACGAAGAGAGAGCCATGGCACGTGGACGAAGAGAGAGCCACTGCACGTGGACGAAGAGAGAGC